>JAHZND010000448.1:0-11651 GCA_027744115.1 Acrocyrtus sp. NNG-2020
CGTGCCCGTGTGCCTCCGTGTCTATGTGAAGTCCGCGGGTCGTGTCCATGAGAGGACCGTGGCCGTGCCCGACCGTGACCGTGTCCGTGGGATGACCGTGCCCGTGCCCGTGTGAAGTACGTGCCCGTGTGAAGTCCGTGTCCGTGTGACCGTGCCCGTGTGAAGTCCGTGTCCGTGTGACCGTGCCCGAGTGAAGTCCGTGTCCGTGTTACCGTGCCCGTGTGAAGCCCGTGCGCGTGCCCGTGTCCGTGGACGTGACCGTGTGGAGTCCGTGTCCGTGTGACCATGCTCGTGTGACCGTGGCCGTGGACCGTGTGCAAAAAAAGTACGTGGGTTTTAGCAATACCCCTCTGTTTCGCTATTAGGAGCGGTGGCTCAAGTAAATAAACTTAAAACTTACTCTACCCAAAATACATGAAGATATTTATAAAATTTATTATGTATTTTGTCTTGATTTCTTGGCATAGTTCTCTCGCATTTTTTGAGGAATATCGAATTTACTTGCAAATCAGCCAATCTCTTAGCTCTCTGTTGCACTGTGCCCCAGTAATAATGTACTTACCTTACCCTTGTCTGCTCACTCTCTTTAAAATGCCGGTAATTGGGTAGGAACGCCATTTTAGTACTATTTAGTTTATTTTCTTAAAAAAGACAGCCAGTTACTTGGAACCATGCTATACTAACCATAGCAGACTAGGGACTACTACTACTACAGCAGGAGTATGCTTTGCCGAAAGATATTCCTTTCTTTAGAAGCAGTGATTTGAGAACCGAAGCAGAACCATTTTGACCATATTGCTGCCTGTGTCCACGCTTTCCGTTTATGTAGAAGAAAGGCAGAAGTCAATTCATTTGTAACCGAGTATTCACTCTGCAGATTTTATGACAAGTTACTAGTTGTAGTCATAGTTGAGAAAACTAGTTGTCAAGTTTGAGTCATAAAATAATACTCTGGGCAAGTTGGAAATTGTGCAGAACGGAAAGTGTGAAAAAAAGTTGAAATTTATTTTAATTTATTCATTGTGCCAAAATGAATAGTTACCAGTTGAAATGTGACATTTGCGGAAGACTTTTTCGTTGGAGGAATGCATTAGTAACCCACAGACGAATTCATACCGGCGAATTCCCATATAAATGTGAAGTGTGCCCAAAATTATTTCGCCAAAGTAGTGATCGAAGCAAGCATATGCCTACCCACACCGGAATTAAGTCCTATTCGTGTATCCACTGCAAAAAATCTTTTGCGAGTAGTGGCAATCTTTCTGTTCACATGCGTATCCACTCTGGCCAACGGCCCCATATCTGTCAGATTTGTGGGAAGTCCTTTATTCAGACTAGCTCGTTAAGCAATCACGTTCGAGTGCACATCAGAGAAAAATTTTATAAATGTTCCCAATGTCCAAAACGTTTTGCCAGGAAGCATCATTTAGATTCTCATTCACGTGCTCACGCTGGACAGCGGGATCATTTGTGTGAGATCTGCAACAAGAGTTTTGCGCAAAAAGCCAGTTTAATTACTCATATTCAAGGAGTACATGAGGGCGTGGTTAAATTTTTTTGCATTTTCTGCCCACTGAAGTTTCAAACCAGAAGTGGGTACTACGCTCACCTGGGAAGGCACACAAAAGAACGACCGTTTTTCTGCTCCAACTGTCCGGGCGAATTTTCCCGACATTCCAGCATCAACACCCATAAGAAAAAGTTTCACACTGGAGTTTAAGGTATCTTGGACTTAAACATTTTCATTTCATTCATAAAAGTATGCTAATTGTTGCATTCAAAAAGTTGATAATTGATTTCACGTAATCTTATAATTTTTTTTAGAATGCAGCAAAAATCCGTTGACATCTGATCTAACATCTTTTGCAAGGATAACTGGACAATTATTTCTACTTTGGAGAGAAGTTTATTTTATTTGTTGTTGGTTTTTAGTGCAGATTTCTCGCTCGGAGTTTAAACATGCACATTAAATTAAAATGTTAATTAAGCTGAATTTAATAATTAGTATTGTAAAATGATGTCTTGTAAGATAACCACAATCTTTACTAGAATTACTTAAAATTGAATGTAGGTATACAACTGAAAATTAAAAATGAATGGGTTATGTGCAACTTTTATTTTTAAATAAAATTATAATTTTTAAATAGTGGACTTATGATTGGTACTGTAACTAGTCAATTATTTTGCATCGTCGCGCAATACATAATAAAGATATACACCCTTCATTCACAGTCATTCACCTTGTAAATAAGGTACATGTTAACTTTGATGATTCTTTTAAAAATACAAAGTCCTTCCCTACTTTACTTAAGCAACACTGTGTATTTTAAGCATTTTATTTCAAATGAAACTTGGACGGAATGTAATGCCACTCAACTTCAAAAGTATTTACACCAACTTAATCTCAATACGGGATGAAATGCTATTGTTAAAGAAATTAAAATTAGACATTTTCAGAGCTTAAGTGTCCAGAAGAAGATAAGAGGGTCGACGAGGGTTTTAACAAGACACAATCGTATGCTCTCACGTACACCCGAATTTGAGTAAGTGACCAGCGACCCTTCTCAAACTTCATTTCTTTCCCTTATCTCTTTCCCAGGGATATTTTTAACAATAGCATTCGGGTACCTTCATTGTTGAGAAAATTAAAGCTTCTCTGAAGATACCTATGTACCTAAACACTTACTTGCATGGATTTATTTTTATCCAAAATTTTTCTCATTCGTTATCGGTTGTCACTTGTCCCCAACAAAGAATTTCATGCGCTCTATATACCTAAGAGCTTCTTCTTGCGTTGTCTGAGCTGCATAAAGTAGTACAGTAGAAAAATGTGTGTTTTGCTTCCGACTGAGTTTTAGTGGAATCTACTGCAACGGTGTAATACTCAGCATTGGTAAGTCGACAGTGCCATTTGATTGGCTTGTCTTCGTTTCCCCTCACTACTCAGTTTTTTCCCGGCTGCGATAATATAGCTTGCACCTGTTCTATAACAGTGAGTTCTTCCAGATGATTTTGGATCGTTTTGTTTACAGCACGTAGTTGGTTTGCATTAAGGGAGAACCAAGCAAAAAAAGTTGACATAGATATCAAAGCACGCTGTTTTTTGTGTTTGGAAGAAGCAATAGTAAATAAAAATGATAAAGTTAGAGAAAATAACAAAATTAGCTCGTTTCAGAACATAGAAGAACTCACAAAAATGGAGGTGGTGAAGGCAATTAATGGCCAACTCTCGTTGTCACTGCCTTTTCTACTGAAGGTAACGATAAAAGACCCGAGACTAGCATTTTGCGTGGATTGTGCAATTATGGCGAATCGGATTTCTGGATTGTGTGGGAAAATTGAGAAAATTCAGAGGGAAATTAATGCCCTGATAAAAACTGTTCAGAGAAATGGTAAACTAGCGAATCTGAAAGTGACTGATTTGGCCAAATTAAAAAACGAAAGTGTCGATATGACCGAAGGATTGGACAAAGCGATAGTAAAATGTAAGCAATATTAAAAAACTAGCGAATCTGAAAGTGACTGATTTGGCCAAATTAAAAAACGAAAGTGTCGATATGACCGAAGGATTGGACAAAGCGATAGTAAAATGTAAGCAATATTAGAATATTTAACTGAGTACTAATTATAATTTATTAATTTGTTTTAAAGTTTAACTAACTTAAAATTATATTACAGCCAATCTTTCTGTGAAGAATCCTGACATTTGCGAGAATGTCATCGGTACTAACGTAAGGGCTATAGAGTGGACTAGCGTACCGTCAACTATCAGTAAAATTCAGGACCTTGACGAAAAACTGTTTGAGATTGACATTTGCGAGGAGGTCATGCAAGAACAAGGTCTGTTAACAGTTTTGAATGTCGATGGGACCAAATATGAGGAAATAGATTATTGGGATGAAAGAGACCCTGACGAAAAACTGTTTGAGATTGACATTTGCGAGGAGGTCATGCAAGAACAAGGTCTGTTAACAGTTTTGAATGTCGATGGGACCAAATATGAGGAAATAGATTATTGGGATGAAAGAAATTGGGGCCTTGACCTATTCAAGGGCGATTACATGGTTGCGATTGCTGAAAGTGATGATTGTGACTCTTCCGAAGAAGAGTGCCTTACTGATATCGAGCTTGACTTTGGATGTATTTCCGAAACTTTTGGGGCGTGGGAAAGTCAACGGAAGCCACTTCCCAAAAGATGGGATACTGAAATTATCACAATTTCCGATTCTGATAGTGATTCGGAATGTGAGAATGGAAAAGGGAAGACTGTTTGTAAAAAGAGGTCAAAAATTAAAAAGGTCACTACCAACAAAGAGTCCATTCCTCTTCCTCAGACAAAAACAGTCCCCCGGCCGGGCTACAAGTATAAATGCGGACGATGCTCAATTCGTTTCCTAACTAAGTGGGGCATAGTAAGACATCTGCAAAAGTGTTCTGTTTCTGGAAGCTCCACTTCCAAGATTGTTCGACCCCAAGTTACCTCAACTGCGCCAAAGTGCCAGCCGAAGAAAGCCGCAACATGTTGGCTGTGTATGAAAATTTTTCCTTCGGCAGCCAATTTGCGGAAGCACCAGCTCCGGTATCATTTAGGAATTAGGAGGTTTCCTTGTGAAATGTGCAATCTACGATTTAAGGAAAGTGGCCACTTAAAGACTCACAAAGAATCTGTACATTTCGGACTAAAATTTGGCTGCGTGTCTGGAGTGCAGTCGGCAATACAGGAAGAAATATTCTTTGACCCGGCATCAACAAAAGTGTCATTTTTTCCGGAAATTCAAGGCAAACGGTGGTGACCATAAAGCAAGGGCTACCGTTATACTTTCCACGTGCTCCGAAATATTGAAGAAAAGTGGAGATCCTTCGACTTCGCGAAAAATCATTTTCCCAAAATCGTCTGCCAAAACGAAATTAAACAGTTCATCCGAGAATATGATAAGGAAGCGAGCTAAATTTGATCCAAGCAGAAAAATTGTCGTCGCCGGAAATTCCCTGGACAAAAACGGAAATGACACAACGCTCACGCCCCAGGCAAAGAACCCTGAAGGACCTCAGTCAGTCATTCAAAATGAGAATGGCCCAGCGGCAGAAGCAACTTCCAGCAAGAGCGGAAGAAGGAAACAGATAATATCCGTGCTGGAGCATCCCGACTCACTTCACTCGTGTGAAATCTGTGGGAACCGATTTAGAACCAGATTTCACCTTGAAAGTCACTTGGAAATTCACGAAAACATTCTTCAATTGGAAAACAGGAAGTTTTCGTGCAACATATGCAATACTACATTTAGTAAGCAGGGCAACCTGAAACAACACTATGAAGCAGTTACACTTGAAAATTAACTCTAGTTGTGTTGCAGGGTGCTCAAAATGGTTTACCTGTAAGCTCAACTTAAGAAAACATCAAAGGCGGTGTGACACCTACAAAAAATATTTTGTGAATGGTGTACAAAAGAAGACAAATTAGGTTTTAGATTTTAGCTGAAATAGCATAATACGGGTAGTCGTATGCAAATAATAATTTTAGAAATTAAGTACTTTTGCGAAAATTTTATGATGATTATGACTAGTTAGCAAATAAAGCAAAATTTTAACCATACATGCCTATCTACAGCCATTTAATTGGTAATGCTGAATAACTTTATTTTGTCTTATTAACCATAATATGGGTTCCATATCTTCCAAAAAGCCATGCCATTTACTAGTCAGCGTCAGTACTAAAACTACCTACGTCATGCAAGGGTGAAGTCTAAATTTTGTACAGGTATCCGGAAACATTTTCTTTTACTACTGCAATTCTAACGCTTCTCCCAAAAATTTTATTATTGTGAGCGCTTGACTCTATTATCTACCTTTAAATTGATCAGAGGATATAGCTTGCACATCCCAAAATGCAATTAACTTGAATTTTAGTGGAAGTACAAATCCATGAAATGTACATAACGTTCCTCAATAAATAGATGCATCATTGCGCAAGCATATGACCAATATGCAAAATCAAAGTGTAATCTGGGCTAGCAAGGATTCTTTTTATTGCCTATTTCATGTCGTATTTCCACAAAAAATTATTGAAACAAAGTTTATATTTAAGTTGGAAGAGCTAACTGAAAGGCGTTATGTAGATATTCCAGTCCAATGATCAACTTGATTTATGTTGTCGTATGTACTTCAAATATATTTAATAACTATATTATCTGCAACAAAAGGAATTTTCCATCGATTGAGGAGCTTTTGTCCTTATCTAAACGAATTTAAGAAGAAAAGGGATGTACTAGAGCAGGCATAGGACCTCCATAAATCATTTTCCCATTTATCAATTCAGCTTCAGCTCCAAGTCAAAGTTCCTCCTGCTGAGAGTGAGGTGACAGCAGTTGTTGAGATAAACAATAAAATTACATAGCAGCAATCACAAACACGAAACGTTTACCTAAACGCATAATTAGTAACAATTTATTGTAGATGCAACCACAACCAAAAAGGCAATCAAGTGAATCCAAAGGTGTAGCGTATCCGTTGAAGGAAGGCGTGAATGTTTACTTGCCACTTGAAGTTGAAATTTGGCATAAATAAATGCGTGTTTGGACTGGGACTTGCTGTATGCATTTTTATACCAGTGCAAGGAGCGATGGAAGGCTGACTGATTTGCGAGCATGAATAAGTTTTATTGCCTTTACATTTGGGTGCGCAACAAATGCTTGTAAATTGTAGAAGTGTTTAGCCTACACGATGTACCTAAGTTGTTTTACGCGATTACTAAATGTTTACTAGAAAATGGAATGCAATAAACAGTGATAGTAATCAGATATCTTGGAAGCAAACTTGAGACCTTTACAGTGATCACGTAAGTGAAAATTTATAGTGATATTCAATGCCATTAACTTATTGGGAGGGATAGTTTAGACGCATCATTTACCAAAAAATGACTTTTAATGAGTGGTTGCGGTTTTTGAGGTGCTTCCGTTGCAAAAACACCCAAAAATGCTTTGACTAGATGATGAAGATCTTCCGCTGAGTGATGCAAGCTAAAAATTCTAGAGAGAAAAAAATTGTTTCATTTTACTTCATAATTAGCTAGCAAAAAGTTCAGCTAGCGAGAGCCCTTAAAAATAGTTTTTAAAAAATAATTTTGAGTCTATTTTAAAAAATGTCTGGAAAAAAGGAGCTCCAGTCATGCCTCAAAATTTACTTTGTTTTCCTCTTCGTATTTCAAAAGATCTTTTTAATTAGTGCGCAAAATAGAAATCCTTATAGCCATACTGAGGTGATGGATAGAGAAGGGAAGTATGTGCTGGAGTGGCGAGTAAATTTTGAGGAAGAAAGAATTTATTTTAACGTTACTGTGGAAACAAGGGGCTATGTGGGATTCGGGCTGAGCCGGAAAGGAAAGATGGCTGGAGCGGATATATTTATTGGGGGAGTGCTCCCAAACGGCCAACCTTACTTTAAGGATTATTACGCCATTGGAAACCAACGTCCAGTTGTGGACACAATTCAAGATTGGACACTTCACTTGGCGTCGGAGAGCAGGACCCACACATTTCTCTCTTTCTCCAGGAGACTGGAGACATGTGATAGTGATCATGATCTTCCAATTAATGTAATTAAATATTTAATTTAAGGAATTTATGGGAATTCATTTAAAATAATTTTTCATCTCACTCAAGTCAGTAATAATATTTATTGAAATGGGATGAAATTGTAGGAAGACGTGCTTGCCCTACTTTGGTGTTACGGAGAGAGAGACGCAATCGAGTACCACTACCAAAATCGGGGGAGCTTTAATGCTTATCTTCTGGATGCTGACCTCACACCAAGAGCCATTCATGAAATGCACTACAGAAATGTAAGCGTTCCACCACGAGTAAATCAAAATCAGCTGGGGAACCTGAAAGTTTGGAGCTTATCGTTTTCGGAAGAGATGCCAACGCAGGACACCACTTACTACTGCTCCTTCCACAAAACTCCGAGTCATCCTAGGAAGCAGCACATTGTTGGGGTAAGATGAGACACTCAATTTTTTCTTGGAAAGCGACAACTGTGACTTTTATTGGTATTTCCGATAGATGAGAACAGTGCTGAATTCGGCAGTAGAGAGGCGCCATATCCACCACTTTATCCTCCACAAATGCTACCCTCCATCGGGTATTGACGCCGACTCCTATTTTGGTGGTTTTGTGGGTCGCCGTGATGAGTGTTACGTTCACTTGCATCCATCCAACCGTATTCCAACTCATTATTGTCTTGAGATTAAACATGAGTGGGCTGTTGGTGGCTCGGTAAGGGAAAGAATAGAATTTAATTTACTTTAAAATGTTCACCTTGATGATAATTTAAAATAAAAGTGATTTTTTGGGACATTTTTAGCCTGTCTTCTTCCCCGATCACGTAGGACTTCCGTTTACTGAAACCGAGAATGAGTACTACATGTTCCAGGTGCACTACGATAATCCCCAGGGATTATCTAATGTGCGGCTGGACTACGCGTTGGAAGTTTACTATGCGGAGAGGCTTCGGGAACACGACGCTGGAGTGAATCTAATTGGCGCTAATATTGGACTGCCAGTTCCGCTACCTCCTCTCGTTATGATTCCACCTAGCGAGTTGGCCCATGATGTATATGGCCTTTGTCCATCGGGTATGCAAAGCAAAAAAACCTCTAATATAAATTTGCTCACTAAAAAGTAACAGTTTTAAATTTTAAAATGCATTTAATTGGTAATAATATTTTTAATTCATAGAATGTACTCAAAAAATGTATCCGCGCGGTGGCATTAACGTATTTTTGGCAAGGTCACATACACATTTGGCAGGTATATACCCGAAACCCTTAAATATTTTAAATTAAATAACTAATTTTTTATAATTATTGCAACTATTGTAAATTAATAACTAATTGAATAGGCAGGAGAGCCCGATTTCTTCAAATTCAGAATGGAAGGGAGCTGCCAATTATTGTGGATGACAATTTCGATTTTAACTTCCAAACATATCGACTTCTGCGAAGGGAGAGGCGAATTAATCCCGGGGATGCCATTGGACATTGTACTAAATTATATTTCAGACTAATTTTCTAGTTCCCATGGAAAATACGTATTCACCGTAAATATTTCTTTATTCTAGGGTGTACTTACGAAACAGCAGACAGAGATGGAAATGCCACTGTGAAATCCTACGCGACGCAGGATGAAATGTGCCACGGCTTCATCTGGTTTTATCCTTATGTAAGAAATACAGGGACTTTTGCAATTTGCGGAAGTGACATACGGCTCCCTTCTTACGCGCAATTTCTCCAAATAAATACCACTACCTGGTTAGACTAAAATTTAAATTTTTCACTAAAAATAATTACGGTAATGCAATTAATATATTATTTTAACGTACAATTGTATAATTGAAGGTCTCCGGAAAGAAGATTGGACATCGTAACATCTCCGCCAGTCAATGCTGGATTGTCAACGCAGGAGGTTGGAACTCGAATCAACTGGACTGCCGCAAGACGAGCTGAACTCCAAGCTATGCACAGAAATCTTCCACAGGTTGGAGTTTGCGTTAGCGCCGATCCGGAAACGATCACACAGGAAGTTGCCACAGAAGTTGCGAGACGAGAGGGCACTGCTCCTCCTCCAACAGTGATAATTACGCCTGCAGGACCAATATTTCGACCAGACTCGGAGTTCCCTGGCCAATGGCCGGCGAATGTCATTGCATACCAAAAGCCTACTCGATGTCCTCGCCAATTTAAATTCTTTTGACAAGTGAACTAAAGTGATGAAAATAATTACCTAATATACGTAGCGAAATAAGTCATAATAATAAAAATAAACGTCCACCTTCACAAAGCATTTATTACAGAACATCGAGCATTTTTTATTTTGGCATAATTATTTTTAGAGGTTTAGTTACAATCAAAGAATTAAGGAAATTCACAAAGGAAGCCGAGTCGTGTAGTTTGAGGTAGCGATTCGAGCCCACCTGGTCTCTCTTTTACATAAACTGCAACACGGCTAGTCGAACCTCTTAGACTGGGCTCACCAGGAAGCCATTGGGCGTCGTTGCGGAATGCAACTCCACTCTCCCAAACAAACGCATTATTTCCGTTCCACTTGCCTCCAATCCACAATTTCTCGATTCCCATATTCATTCCAATGATCTTATTAATCGCAAAAGTCTCCTCTTCCTTGGTCTCAAATTGAGCTAATTTGGTCTCCGGGTTGTATTGTACACAGTAGGCTTTGGCTTCATCGTAGGTAATCTGTAAAAAAATTAATTAGCTTCATTAAAACAGTTCATTTAAAAACTTTGGAAATAATTTTAAAAAAAGTGATGAAAAACTACAACGTACCTCCGGTCCATAAAAAATAGCGTAGTTCCAGTTGTTTTGTGCAATACCATCATCTGAAGAACGAATTATCTTGACAGTTTCTCTTTGGGAAGGAAGTGCAAAGGTAGCACCGACTACCAGCAACAGAACAGCTAGCTTTCCCAGCATGATGAGTGTGCCTACTTCAATTCAGTTGACAAGTCAAAATATCTGAAAAATCAGATCTTTGGATCTTTTTGGTAGTTGAATGTTGGCTGAGTGAGAGTGAGTGTCGAGAATGGACAGGAGTTGATGCTTTTATATGAAATCTCTTTTCGTAACTTTCGGCTAATTTTACCTTGGAAAAGCCAGACATCCCACTTAAAATTGAGGTGTCGGCATTGCCTTACAACATACGCAGAAAAATCTGCATTTGATTATATTTTCGGTGATCATTTGGAAATTTTGGTGATAATGTCAGGAAAAAATGAGAAGTTACAGACGCGAATTAGTTACAATTTGTAATTATGATATCACAGATGATCGCAGGTACTTAATAAATTTTCTCAATTTCATTCAGCTTGGTTTATAAAATTCAAAGGCAAAAATGGGCGAAAACATGTGACCGGCAAGTGACAGTGACATACAAAAATTAACGAAAATTAATTGGTTAGTTTCTCAACAAGTGACAGTGACATCATAAAAAACGAAACTGAACGCAATGTAAAATGCATGCAAAAAGTGCTTGAGATTTTAGAGGCGGAATTTTATTAGCGTCATGATAACCTTACATTAATTTGATTCTGGATTGCCGCAACTTGTCAATCACTAAAACTCAAGTGGCGTAAGAGAAGTATAGCATAGGCGTGGCGGTTGCTTCATATGTTCAACCAATGTACGACCAATGTGGGCTTTATGATCCAACTTTGCGGATCAAAATGAGTCTATTTTTAAAAATTATGTAATTGATGATTTAATTGCTTTCATAATGGAATATTAATACCTATGTCTCCCTATTTTACCTGACATTTAATTATCAGAAAAATTTCCAAATACTCACCAAGAATACCTTTCTGCGTAAGGCAATGCCGATTGCCGACACCTCAATTTCAAGAGGGATATCTGGCTTTTCCAAGGTGTGCAATCAAGCGAAAGTTACGAAAACGGATTTCGTATAAAAGCTCTAGCTTTCTGACCATTCTCGACACTCACTCTCACTCAGCCAACATCCAACTACCAAAAAGATACAAAGATCTCATTTTTCAGATATTTTGACTTGTCAACTGAATTGAAGTAGGCACACTCATCATGCTGGGAAAGCTAGCTGTTCTGTTGCTGGTAGTCGGTGCTACCTTTG
>JAHZND010000449.1:0-24592 GCA_027744115.1 Acrocyrtus sp. NNG-2020
CCTCCTTCCAGAGAAACAAAGATACATAGAAAATCCTCAACAAATTTGGGTTGGGTCACTTTTGCCAAAAAATGTAGAATGGTGGATGGCTGAGGTGGGACGGAGGAAACTGAGGCGGCTGTTCTAAGGGAAGGTGAAAAGAATATTTTTGGGGTGTAGCAACTTATGTGGAGTGTAGTTTCATGGAATCCTTTCATTAACGGTAAACACTGAAGATTATGAACTTTTGCGAGGTGGATGTTAGATTACACGATGCCACACCACACCCAAAAAGAAAGTTTTTGGGGAGGCACACAAAAGTTGTCTCTTCTAATTAGATGGGAAAAGAGAAAAAAAAATGTTTTAAAAGTTCAAGCTGCCGCTTATCTCATTGGCGAGAAGTCAAAAACTTTAAACTGCTAGTCTGCACCATCTAATAAGCTAATTTGTAGCTTATCTGCATGCTCCTTGGACTTGTTGGCTCGTCAGAATAGGCCCGATGAAAAAAAGTAACAGGGCTGCTAATAAAATTCATTTTTATACCGCACCTGATTATTCATCTGTTGGTGCCTCAGATTTTAAATAAAATTTTCAAAGAATGCATTTTTGTTTTATTCATTGTCATGCAAAAAGGAATACCCGTAAATTGCCCTGAGTGTACTGCACACTCGTCTCTCTTCTGGTAAAAAAATTTCCTGGAAATATCTCAGCTGTGGAAATTGCCTCGTGCATTGTTCTTCCAAAGCCCATTTTTTTCACTGACAATGCACGCGGAAAGCCATTCTGGAAAAAAATCCTCCAGCTTTTTTTTCATCCTCTATATTAATTACATCCTCTCTGCTCGGCTTTAGTATCACGCCACATTCCACTGCACAAGGAAGCATAAATCCTCCTTTTTATTTCTCCAGAGGATTAATTTTTTTAAATGAGGTGGTGTGTCTTCATAAAATACCTTCTTTACTATAGCCGTGCATATTACTACACCGGTGTACAGGTAGACTGGAGCCTAGTCTCGAGCACTTCGCGTGTAAAATCCTGTTCCCATTGTCAAGCTAAATACATTGTACATTCCAGAGAGCCTTTTTTATATATAAACTGGCGAAATCATAAGCTGTAACTACCTTAATTTTTTACGGTGATGATCCTTGTTTAGTTTTACGACAACACAGTAGTTCCTCTCTTAATGACGCTCTGCTAAAAACTTTTGTGCAATTATTGCGAGTTTACTTTTTTGTGTAATCAAACATACCTACACAGCTACTTTCCTTTGAATTATAACCCTTGGGATGGCTGGCTACATGAAACGATGCATAAAATGCTTCAAATTGGTTAGATAATAATAATGTACTGTGTAAGCAGTAACTTATTTTATTTTGCCCTCCACATCCACCCTTCCCTTATACTGAGCATGGAGTAGAGTAGGGAAAGGATATTATGCTGAATAATGGCTAATGCTTTTAGTACGCTGTAACCGGAAGAAATTACATTTTACATGGCAATATCAATCCATAATTTTTGTCAACTATGAGCATGGAGTAGAGTAGGGAAAGGATATTATGCTGAATAATGGCTAATGCTTTTAGTACGCTGTAACCGGAAGAAATTACATTTTACATGGCAATATCAATCCATAATTTTTGTCGTATAAAAACCTTTCGCAAGTACCCATCTTTTTTTGGCTGAGACTGTCAGCTAGGATCCTAAAATGCTATTATTCTGCCTAGAAAGATAAATCGATAAATAACTCAATTACGTTCATAATGAACGACTCTTACACGGGTTGATAGAATTTAAGGAAACATTCTTGGAAGTTGGAAGCCAATTTTCATGGAATTTTATGCTGTGCATGGAGAAAAAGCAAGAGAAACTCTGGATTTTTATTATTATGCTCAGCGTATAAAATCCTCATTTATTTTCCCCCAAGCGTCATCCTCACGATGAGATCTTTTGCGCTCCCCAAACCTCAAATGAAATTTTATGAGGGAGGCGAGCAAATGAGTGAGTGAGTTATTACGCAATGTTTACCACCAACATAAAAACTGTTAATGTGTCTGGAGGAAAGAAGATGTAACTAAAAACCGAAAACGGGTTTTGTTACTCTTTCCTTGTCGCAGCGGAGACTTTTCAATTCCGGTTCTAGTATGACGTGCTTTTTTGTCAGGTACCAGCATAGATCGTGTAGCACACTATTAAATAATACTGGTTAAGAGCCAGGACAAGAATGGGAAGTTAATCGGACGACAACACAATAATTCATGGCACGTGGAATAACGAATAACGAACATGGGGAAGGGAAAAAGCTTCTGGGAAAAGAATATAATTCGATTAATAATAGGAGAGAGGGATCAACATTCAGCAGCACAATCACCATCAAACTAAAAACGAACGTTTTTCCTCATCTAGCTCATTCTACTCACTAGACGGTACAATAGCTCTCTTCGAGTTAATGAACTTGCATGGGAATACAAACGAGATGGATGAGCTGTCCAACCTACAGGCAGGATCATTGCTTGTCAGGTGGAAGGAAGGAAAATGGGAGGGAAAAGGAGGAAAGCTAAAATAGTGCTTGTCTGCCTCGCTCAGAATATTTAATGAACGAGCCAGAGCTCCAGTGGCACACAGCGCCAAAAACTTTGATATTGAATACGGTTAGTTATAAAGGGCTCTTATTAAAAAATTTTAAAAGTAGTACAACCCACTAATATTTAAAATTAGCTAGTTAAATATTATTATAATGTGCGCAGTCATATATTAGCCTGAGAAAATGAAAAAAGAAAACTTTGAAAATGTTGAAAAGCGCGCCACTACATACGCCATACCTTTTTACAGCGGAAGTAATAAAACATGTTTGGGAAAAAAAGTTTGAACTTCCCGCAACTTTTCTAATAATAATCCACGTGTGAGACTTTCAAGAGAAAACTCAGAGGATTATGTTTTCCAGCGCGGGAAAATAATTTTTTTTTGCTCAGTCATTATAATATCAGTTATTTTGAGAGGCACAAACCAAACCACATAATAAGAATTTTACTGTACTCAAGCTTCAAGCACTTCCTCCTCCTGGTCCTGTGATTAGCCAAAAAACTTTCCAATAAAAATAACCACCCACATGACATGAAATACAGCGATCAAATCAAACTCTTTTCTCCTTTCATTATAGATTGCTCAAACATGAAACTTTCCATTTTTTCTTTCTCTTCGAATTAAAAACTTTTCCTTTTTTTCTTATTCAAAAACCAACATCCAACCTGCCTGGGTTCACCTTTAAAGACTTAAGAGCAAAAGAAAATGTAAAAAAAAATCGCTGAAGAGGAATTTTTTGAGTAAATAAAACTTTTCATTTTCTCCCGCTCCTACAGAAGAGCTTCCTCTTCTTCTTCCTACAAAATACTTTTTTGTATTAATTCCACTCCCACGCTGCTTACTAAACTTGCAGACTCCTACTCCATTCCAGGTTAAAAGTTCTTTTACTAGAATATAATTACAGACTGAGTTGAGTTTCATATGTACAACGAGGAAGAGCTTACCCGAACCGATTAAATCGCCTTTTAAACTCCCCATGAAAATCCAATTTTATTCTTGAGATACGAAGCGTCTAAAAACCCCATATTGTTCCAAAAATTAAGCTAATGAATATATAGTGAAATGGAAAATGGTGAACTAGTACCCAAAAAAATTTATACTTTCTTCTCTGTCTCCCTTCCTTTTGTATCAAAACTTGTAAAGAAAAGTTTCCGCAGAGAAAAGTAATGCTACCCTTTCATTTTCTCTGCAACTTTTCAACTTTTCCCTTCTCTTAATAGTCAGCATGATCTTTATCATTATGATCCCATTCTATTTTTTCCACTCTGCCCTCCCCTGAACTCTACAGAGACCTTGTGAAAATGTAAAAGTAATCAAATCAGATTAAATGTTTTTTGGGTATTCATAGAACAAGAATAATTTTTTAGGGTTCTGCTCTACTTACATGCTTATATGCTTACACACTTTACACAGGTAACAATTTTCTATGCTGATGGTGGTAAAATTCGTAAAATTGCTCTCATTTTAGGGTACAATACATACAGTTCCAGTTCCAGATTATTTCCCTTTTTCATCTGTTTTCAAAAAGGGCGCTGTTTATAACCTCCATTGTTTTCCAATTTAGCTCCGTAAACTCCCCAACAATAACCATTATTCCATCCTCTGTTTTTAGACAAGCTTTTAAAGTGCACTACTGGTGAATAAACCGCTTGGAGGAAAGTTTTTGCTGTGAAACTGTTCCCTCCAAACATTTAATTTCCTGCGTAAGTATAAACAAGCAGAGGAGAAAACAATCAAACGCATTCGAAAATACATTATTTCCATTGTTTTTCGAGCTTCGGGCTATACACCTCTTTGCCGTTTTTTGTTAGGTTGAATGCCCAACAAAATAAAGTTTATTTTTTGCTGCTGGTTTTTGGCAAAAAGCTCGTATTTACTATGATTACCCTTGTCATTTGCTTTTTCTCTCCGCACACAGTCAACAGAGCAGCACTTAAAAGCTATTTTCCAGAACCTTTCCAGTAGCGATTCCAGCGACCTGCTGCGTTGTGCACTCTTCTTCATGCGTACACATTTTCAGTAAGGGTTCATGGCCCATGTTCATCGCATTTCCGCATCATCATATGAGAAAACCTTTAAGTACCGATGTTTACCTTTCCTCTCACCAAAATTCTCCAGCGCTACTACCACTGCCACTTCACATTTTAACAGCATTTTACGAAGTCATAAACCGAAGCTTTTCCTTCAACACCGCTGTTATTCCTTTTTATGCGGCTTTCCACGTTCAAACCGTCATTTCCTTTAGTGCGCGTTAGCTATATTACCAGAGATAAAGAAACAATCCCCTCAGCATGTGGATCTTTTCTTCTCACCGAGGTAATAAACAGGGCAAAAAAATATATAATCCGAGATCGACCAGATCCCAAGTCATTGAAAATCTTAAAGAAAAAAATAAAGCTTTTTTCAGGCAGTCACCATTAATCTTATTTATAACTCCCAATTACCCTATAAAAGTAAACTCTCAAAAGAGTAAAAGCCAATGAATAAATGAAATCGGTACTAAAAAAAGAGTGCGGAATGTGCTTTACCACTTCTTCGGCACTAACAGGTGAACAACGGTAAAGCAAGTTACATTTTGGGAAATGGGGAAAGTATAGCTGGCCATCTAAAAATCTGAAAACTCTTGGAGGGATGGAGGAACTGCCGATGAAAGGTGATTGGCAAGAGAGGAATTTTCTATTGAAATGGATAGCATTTTTTTCTCCTCTTCAGAAAAGATTTTCGTTAATCCAGGTAGAGTTCAAAGTGGTGAGGAGAATCAGATCTCCCTGATTTATGGCGAATTCAGATTGCATTAGGATGAGTTCATGATTGAGGTTGATTAAATGGAATGGCTTAAGAAAAAAAAGTTGGAAAATCCTGAAATGATAGCAAAGAGCACACAGCTCTTAAATACTTTCTGGACAGAGCCATTAGCTGAAAGATAGTGTCAGTCAGGTGAAATCAAACAAACAGTAAATGAAAAAAGATCGCTGAGGAAGATGTCATCATGATGTGTGCGGTGAAAAAGGGGGAAAAAGCTTTAAGTCTAAAAAAATATCTAAAAAAAAGTCACCTGTAATATCTCACCAAAAAAATGTTGTACTTCCACTGCACTCACTTTCACTTCCTGGAAACGGAGAGAAATAAACGAAAATGTGCTTTCTACTTCAATAAAAGTAAGTCGTAATTCAACTCCTGTCCGTCCACATAAGAGCCAACCCTCCCTCTCCCCCTTTTGTTGACCGTCATTATTTTCAACTGGGAAACTTGAGGGAAAAAAAGGAAAACAGGGAAGATAGTCCTGGGAAAAAATGTCCTTAATGTTCTCGTGTAAGATATTAGAGATCTGAAATGGATAGTGATGGAGGAGAGAAGGTGAACAATAGCAGCGGAAATAAAGTCGAGAAAAAGTCCTTCTCCCTAACTAAATAAAATAGCGCTCTCCGTCCCATTTCCCGTTTTCTTTGTGGACAGATAAGCAATTAAAAAGACAAGTCATTTTGTGGCTTTTCTTTTTCTAGACACTAATGTGTTGTGTGTTTAGCCAAGGCGTATGGGGACTAGGGTAAAAAAAAGAAAAAAGCTCACGCACAGCTTATCAACACAGAAAAAAAAGATTACTAATTATGGCCCGCCAGGTATTTCCCGATAAATGTTGCAGTTGTCCCAAGGTCCCATTCTAAAAGTATATAGCTCCAACTTCTAAGTCGTAACTATTTTCACTTCCGGTTAGCCTTGGAACAACACTAAAAGAATATAAAAGCACTGCGGTGCAGCTCCTTACTTTTTTTCTGTGCTCTTTTTCTTTATTGATCCAACTTGATGCATGATGCAATGCGTGCCTGCTGCACTGTTATTTCGTTATGTCACCATTTTCATCGCATTTCTCGTTCCTCCTCAAAAATACTGTTTTATCCATCATTACTCTCCTTGACAGTAGTATTGCACTGCGCCACCAATATACGGATAAAACTCTCTCCAGCAACCAGCATTATCCTCCTTCTTGCTCAATCGTGCAAGGGTAATATAAATGCATCAACACGATCGAACGAAAGGATTTTTTTCCCTTGTCATTTATTCAGCTTTACCAGCCATTTTCCTTACTCCGTCTTCCCTTCCTATATTTTTTTCTCTGATTTCTCCCTTTTTAATTGCATTTTACGACACATCCACATCCACTACGCCCAACGCTAAAACTCTGCTCCCTCCAACCCACACTTCCAGTTTCAACTTTTGTACGAGACTGCAATTCCCCCATCGAATTTTCTCTTATAAAAATATCCCTTCTAGCTAATAATGATCAACTGTACGAACTTATCATGTTCCATTGCTCAATATCCCGTGACTCTTCCTGTTCCCCAGAAAAAAACTTTTATTTCCCTTCCGTCCTCCATTTCTTTTTTTTCTCTTGAAAAATATATATTTTTCTAGTGTGGATTGGCTAAGGTGTTTGTCACTATCTTATTCTTTTTTTTCTCCTTATCGTACTCTACTTTATTTGATGGAAGAAAGAAAGAAAGTTGAACTCTATCAAGCCGGGAGTGCATTGCACTGACACTGCAACAAAAAAAAGTTTTTGATAAAGGTGCCATATAAAGATAATATTGATTTCTTTGTTGTGTTTCGTAAGTGTATTTATATTTATTTTTTTCTCGTTTCTTTTTTTGAACTGACACTGCAACAAAAAAAAGTTTTTGATAAAGGTGCCATATAAAGATAATATTGATTTCTTTGTTGTGTTTCGTAAGTGTATTTATATTTATTTTTTCTCGTTTCTCTTTTGTGAATGCCAACGAAAACTTTTTTTTCTTTTCCAATGTCAAATATAATATTTTGTGCTTACTCAGAGAAAAAAAGAGATAAAAGTGGAGCCTTTTTATGCACAGATACGCACAAAAAATATATTCCTTTTTGGAGTAAACGCATACAGCTACTCATTTCAATTCATCGTCTCCCTCCATTTTCCCCTACAGCGGAATATATATTCTTTTTCTGCAGTACAAATAACTTTTTTTTCTTCTCTTTTTCTTCCTCCAACTTTTTATTTCCTTATCGGAGAAAAAAGAAAAAGTGGAACTATTTTCACTTTTTTTATGAAAGATATTTCTTCCCCTTGTCTACTTCCGCTCTATCAGCCCCTCATTACAGTATATTGGAGGGAGAGTGGGTCTGGCTTCTCTGCAAAGAAATAAAAAAGTTCAAACTTCATTTCCTTTCCTATTTTTTTGATTGTAGAAAGAAGGAAAAGTGGAAAGTGGAAGGGTACTCTTTTTTTGGGGAGAATCCTATGCATAAATATTATTGTAATTTTTGGTGAGGATATGGGATCGTTCTTCTTCGAAGCTTGTAAAAATAAATAATGTGGAGTGCTCACTTTAAAGGGTGTAATCATAATCCAGAAGATATAGAGAGGCATTATAATGGGTTTTCATTAAACCGAATGAATTTCCTTTTGTGCTGGTATCCCATAAGATCCCAGCCACTGTTCAATCCACTCGTCGCCAGGCTAAAATGAGACAGTTTTATTCTTCGATGCGCCAATGCAGACTTTCCAAGATGATTTCCCCTTTTCCCCACTTTTCTCAGTTGGAGTCTTTTCCATTTTCTTTTTTTTGAGAAATTTTATACTTTTCTTGTGGATTTTCTCTGCTCAAGTGGCACTCATTCTGGTAGCTGAAGAGAAGGTGGAGAGGAGGAGGGGAACAAAAATTTTTTCTTGGAATAATGCAGCTTAAACATTAGTATCCAGAATCCAGAGCGACTCGTTTGATTTTTTCCTTTATTTTCTGGTCCCCTCATTTTCCCCCTCGTTTTTCTTTTTATCCTTTTAGGTCAATAGAGAAAGCCGCTGTTGTGTACAATTTTCCTATTTATTAGGAGGTCTGAGGGATGAGAGCTTCATGAGCAAATAGCGTCGTTGTCTATTATTTGTGAATTTTCTTCTCCATTTGTATGATCTTGTCACATCTGGTGCACTCCTGCTACTTGATGTGGAATGATCACTCGATCCCAAAAAAAAGGGATCGCAGAGCAGTTTAGTTTTCCAAGAGGATAAGCCGCGGATAAAATTGTTGTGGCAGTTTAATGCAACTTCTTAAGAGATAAAAGTGAAGAGCGGAAAGTATAATGAGAGGGCTGCTTAAGATTGGATTATTACGGTTTTACCCTCACCAAAAGAGCACAAAAAAACCCCAAAGAGGATGAGCCATCTAAGCTGCACACTTTTTAGTATGGGAGCAAAAGTCCTTTTTTTGATTGCTGCCGACACTATCTCAGCCATCCAGTCATTTCCAATGATGATGATAGCAATGATAAAAGCAATATCCCATTTTGTGGGGTTGCTGTCCTCTCTGGAAAACCCATCCAGGAAAAAAAGTCAAGGTGGATTTTATGACCTTCAAGTACACCCATTTGCATTGATATTTCCATCCATACTCTCCGCTTCCGCTCCAAATATAAATTTTTTTTGCTAATTCATCTTGATAACGACGATACAACACGCTATCCACTAATTCCTCCCAGATATAAAAATCAAAACCGTGTTTTGCGTCTCCCTCTCCATTAAGCACTCCCACAATCCCCACTTGGAACACAATATTATTTAGCGTGTGAACCCCCGCACATTGCTCCTTCCTAGGCTGCTCCACGATAATGTGCACTTTTGAGCAACAAAACTAAAAAAAATATGTTTTTCAGGGCTACTCTCTCATTAATAATGACTCTCTTTTATGGAAGTAACATGTTTCATAAATATTAAAATTTCACCGCTCTCCCTCCAAAAACTCCAACTCCAAACCTTGGAGAAAGTTTTCCGAAGCGAAAGTGCTACCAGGGAGAAAAGGCATCCTTGAAAAAAATATATTTTTATGCTGCTTTGTACTCCTCATTATATTTTCCGTAACGGTTAGTGTTTAGCACATGTCATTATTATGTCTAGTAATAGTAGACCACCGTCATCATCCCCACCACACGCAGATTGGGGACTCTCTCATGCATACAAAAAAGATTTTTTTTGAAAACTCTTTTCCCTTTCATTACAAGTAATTTGTGCTTTTGGAATTAATGAACGCTTTCACTGCTCACTCCTCTGAAAGGCATGGGAAACGTGCTCCAGGCTCAATTATGCACGCCCAAGGATCCTAAAGCTCAGAGGGCAATGTTGCACGTTACACGCACCCGATTTTTTTTTTTAAAGTCTCATTTTCCCCCACCACTTCAAAAAATGATTCCAGGACAATGCAGTAAATGGGAAAAATATAAAAGTAAGCTGCGGTATAATTCCTCGAACAATTACACATTTTAATGAAGTGCATAAATATCAATATTATCTCTGAATTAGTTTGGCTCACTAACTTCCTTTCCTTTGAGTTCTGACGAAAAAAAAGGAAAATTGTTTGGTAGATGATGAAACAAAAAAAAACAAGTTCATTTTCTCGGAAACAGCACTTTCCCCTGTACTTCGCGCTGTGCTACTATAAAGGAAAATTTGCCATAAAAATTCTATTTTTATGTGTTTACAGGGATCAAATGAGAATAGAAGGGTCCTAAGGAATAAAAGTTGAAGGAGGCATTCCATAGACATCGTCATCATCCCTAAAAACTAAAGTGCACAATATTGAGCTTCCGCCAACAAGACTGGAATGAAGGTGAATTGAGAAAAAAACTGGAAGTGGACGGAGAGACTGTAAGCAAAAAACAGTTTTTTTTTGCTTTCTCTTCCTTCCGAGAAAATAAAAAAGGAAAAAAATGGAAAGATCCCAGCAGAACAGTAACGTGGAAGGAGTCTCAGGGTGAAATGGTTTTTTCTTCTTGGTAAAAATAAAGGAGTTTACAGGGATCAAATGAGAATAGAAGGGTCCTAAGGAATAAAAGTTGAAGGAGGCATTCCATACACATCGTCATCATCCCTAAAAACTAAAGTGCACAATATTGAGCCTCCGCCAACAAGACTGGAATGAAGGTGAATTGAGAAAAAAAGGGAAGTGGACGGAGAGACTGAAAGTAAAAAACAGTTTTTTTTGCTTTCTCTTCCTTCCGAGAAAATAAAAAAGGAAAAAAATGGAAGGATCCCAGCAGAACAGTAACGTGGAAGGAGTCTCAGGGTGAAATGGTTTTTTCTTCTTGGTAAAAATAAAGGAAAAAAAGGGAAAGCGGTGGAGCCGTAGCCGTACTAAGGAGAAAAATGTATTACACTACAAAAGTCAGTTTTATATCCCTTCAAAGGACAATTTACCTAAAAAGTTGTAAGGAAAAAAACGAGGATTTTGAGAGTGTATATGGGCTACTAGTTTATTATAACAGTGCTGTATAAAAACGGACTAGTGAGTCCGAAAATAACATTTAATATTACTATTAAAGCTCGTTGAAACGGCTACTTTGGAGGAAAGAAAAAAAAAGTTTTTTTTACGACAAGTCAGAGCAGCAACAGCACAAGTGGAGGAGTTTTTTTTGGAGGAAAAGGAGTGTGCTCTTGTTGCTCTCGTTTCCCATATTTAGGAATATAAGTTTGGGTGAGATCAAGATGTTCGGGCTGAAACTTAAATCGTGGATGGAAGCCCATTTAGGAAGACCTCGGCATAAGTCCACAAGCCATCATCAGAATCAAAAGAGAGCCCCAAAGGATTCCGGTAGTTGTTCTGTAGGAGGAACAACAGGAGCGGGAGTTGGAGCGGGAGCAGCCTCGAGTCAGTGTAGCCACGCTAGCGTTGCTGGCACGTCCAATTCCAGCAGCTCCTCCTTAGCCAATACAAGCTGTAGTAACGGGAGTAGTACTACAACAGGAATCATCATCGGAGTTCCAGGCAGTAATAATCCTGCTCTGTCCAGTGAAAGTGGGAGCGGGTGTAGTGCTAGTGGGGTGTATGAAACAGAGAAAATAAATTCCAATTTTTCACCGTTCGGCATTATTTCTTCTTGTGAGCAGTTTAGTGGAGTCAGTACGTCTTCCTCTAGCCAGCTAAGCCCTTCTACCGTTGTCGGATTGGAGTCCGTCACACTGTCCCAATCTCCAGGAGCAGCAGCGGTGGAAGGGTCAATACTTCAAATAGGGAAAGGTGGAGGTGGAGACGGTGACGGAGGAGCTGAGTGTGTCCTTTCCCATCAGAATATTATAGAAAAAGGGGGCTCCGGCCGACCTGGAGTGGCAGAGCTGGAGACACACGCTCAGGGTGAAAGTGATCAGCATTTGCAGGCGGAGGCAAACAAGCCCAGTGTAACGAGCTCAGTCAGTAATAGCACGAGCATCCTCTCGGGATCTTTTAGTAATAGTTTGTCCTCCCCGGACACGGGCTATTCCACTGATGGTTACTCTCCAAAAAGTGTTTACCCAGCGCTTTCATTCGACTCGAGCAGTTCTTCGTCCTCGGGAAATTGCAAGTCCGCGACGAGTACCTCAAAGTCGTCGTCCTACACAATCAGCTCTCTCGCATCAAACGAGCTCCTTCACCCGTCAAAGCAGCAGGCTGGGAGCTCTTCACTGCAAAATGACTTGGATGAGTATCCATGTTCCGCGGCACCATCCCCGTCCTCCCCAGCGGCACTAACTTCCTCAACTCCATTCTCCCAAAGTTGTAGCAGCGGGATAAGCACCGGCACTAGTGACAGTTGTAGCAACAACAATTGCTTTCCCAAAGGACAACATCAAGTGCATCATCATCATCATCATCAGCTTCTTCCTCACACTCAACTTGAGAGCTCCCCTCGTCTCCTGCTTCAGCAAAAACAACAACATTCCATTCCAACGGATGACATCAAGAAACAGGTATAAAAATGGAGAATGATTCACTCCATTCCTATACACCCACCCCACTCACTTTCTTTTTTCTATTTCCTCTTTTAAGTAGTGATGTCACCAGATAACAAAAAACTAATCATGATAATGTCTTTCAAAATATCCAGCAGGTAATTATTGGAGTGGAGGAAGAGCCCGGAGGACAAAAGAAGCCGGGAGGAGAGTCTGTCTGTCTGGGGCAACTTTCACAAAAGATTTCTCCAGTGTCATCATCATCATCAGCATCTGCAGTGCTCCCATCAGTGGGGCTCTCAAAAACAGACGGCGCAGCATTATCATCATCAGCAGCACTCGATCCTCTGGCCAAGTTCGCGCTCTTCACGGCTGACTTTAAAATTTCGGATGTGAGCAACCCGAAACAGGGTAGTAATGGGAGAACTCACCGGAGAGCGGAAAGCATGGATGCCAGAACGCCGAGCCATGAAGACTACAAGCCACTGGTGCAAGACGAAGATGAGAGTGGAGATGGAAGTGGCGGAGGTAATTCATCACTTGTTATGACAGGAGGCGCGCAAACAAAAAATATCCGAACTTCATTCGTCCTCAACACTTCCGGTCACATTGTTGAGTTCAGCTCGTATAAAAACGCGTACTCAATCTGCTCTCCGCGGAGGGAGCGGACAAGAATTAAAACGAATCCGTGGATTACTATTGTGAATAGTAAGGGAGGTGGAGGAGGAGGGAGTGGGAGCAGTAGTGATAAGGAGTCCCATGGAAATGGCGGTGGGCCCAGTAACGGGAGCGGGAGTGAGGAGGAATCTTGCCAGGACAAAAGCGAGAAGATGAAGAGTTCCGCGGTGAAAGCAATAATCCCTCTTGAAAATGGACTTATTGATACGATAAAGCCAGTTGAAAGCGGTGGGGGAGGTGGATGTGGAGGTGAGTGTGAAAGTGGTGGGAATAAAGAGAGCTACGCCGTGATGGCTACAAATATTCGGAGTGATCCTTCTTGTGTGAGAGGGACAAATCTGGAAATTAATAATAAAAGGAAAGAGGACAAGGTGGTGGTATTAGATGAGCATTTTGGCGAGGACGAGACTGGGATCATAGATCAGGACTCTTCAAGCCTCCTCTACCGCCTTTCCACTTCGGCGAGTGTGAGTGCCAGCGCGAGTGACTCAGGTAAAGGGACTTTAGAGCCAGCAACTAATCGAAATTCCACGGAATCCTCATGTCTCCTAAGCGACTCGACAACAGCTTCCACACGAAATTCAATCATGTCTCAGGAGACCGAGCAGAGTGGAAGGAGCAGTGGAAGGAGTAGCAGCGGTGAAAGCATTTTTTCCTCTTCCCACCAAACCCATCATCATCCGCTTCCTGTACACCCAGCCGCTGAGGGCGACACGCTTGGTCATGCCTCTCCGACGTCTTCATCTGACGCTGGCTTATTTGGAAGCGAGATCCAAAACGAGCAGCATCAACACATTCATCACCGTGTCACGGCAAGCTCTGGCTCTGGCTCTTCTCAGAAGGAAGCTGATGATGGAGAAAGTCTGACCGCCAACAAAGAAGTGGCAACCGAGGAGCCACGCACATTCCGAAATGCGGCAGTTGCGACTGACTCTTGTCCAGAGGAAATCATTAGCTGCTCAGCCATCCACCAGAAGTTTCCAAAAAGTGCAAGTGTTAGTGTGGGTGTGGGCACTACGAGCTCGAACAAGTCTGCAAAATTACTAGCTCCCATTATGGTTGACAAAGAGACGGACATTTTGTCCGACTGGGGGAACACTGATGAGGACGGGGATGAAGAGATTGAGACGGATGGGGATCATAACGATAATGAGACTGTGACCCCAGCACCGAGTTCTCCGGGAACGGACGTTGACAGAGGACTCTTCTCACAGTCGACGAGCACGAGTGCAACTACAGACATTGATTTTGGTGATAGCAGTGCAGCAACGCAGGCATCCTCCACTGCCGTATTTCCGCCATCCTCGTTGGTGCGCCAGCACAATAATAATAGATTTAGCGGGAACAGCAGCAGTAATAATAATAACGGGAAAAGTGGCAGTGGTGGAGGTGGAGGTGGTGGTGGTAATAGGGAGAACGGTGCAAGGTTCCATTACGGGAATAATGACGGGAATGGTTTTAGTAATGGTAATGGGTGTGGAAGTGGCGGTGAGGCTGTTATTGCCACTAGTCAAATGGTTCCAGGTAGTTACGAGCATCATTATCAACATAACATTAACATGAATTTACCGGCTGCAGTGGCAGTGGCAGCAGCAGCCGGCTATCCATCTGTTCCTATAATACGCCCTGTCCTCGCCGCTGCAGCCCAGCACCAAGGTCCAAATTCTATTCCAGACGCGTACACTTACGATATTGCCTCTGCTGCTGGTGGGGCTGGCGTGCTTGTAAATCATGCCGGAGAGGTTGTGAGTCATCACCATAATTTCCATCCGGAACTTGCCACAATGTGTCTGGCAGGTGGCGTGCCGAATTTTAACATGGATGAGGAGGAGGACACAGACTATCCCCAAATTAAAGGCTCTGGCGGACACGGTCACGGAAAGGGTATTGCACGCGGGGCGCTTGGATTCCTCAGGAAGATATTTAAGAAGGGAGCCTGCTCTTCCCAGAGGCATAGCCCGGACAGTGTAAAAGGTAAAAAGTCGAGGGGGAAAAGTGACAATAATTTAACCAGCTTGGGACTCGGATCTCCACTTCTTACAATATCTGAGCCACTCTCGAATCCTCGCTATTCTGCAGTGCTCACTACGAAAAAGCAAATGAATCCGCCACACGGCTACTTCCTTACTCCTACGCCGAACTCCTTCCGGAGGAGGAGCGGAACTGGAACGGACTCCTCTGCTGACTCCAAAAGCTCGAAGCAGCAAAGTAGTGGGAAAAGTGTGAAGACTGATATTATACGAGTACCTCATCACGGCACACTTTCGCCGCAGTTGCAGGAGCAGTACCAGCAGGCTATGATGCAGAGGCAAGGCCATGCAACGTCTTCCTCCCACTCGTCAGGCTCGTCTTGTTCGGGACTGAGTGGGAACGCAATTCCACACCAGCCGTGTTCCACCTTCCTTCCTCCCAATCCTGCAAACTTTCACCAACAACTGCCCGGAATGTGTGTCGCGTCAGGTGGAGGAAATATTATTCCAAATCTTGCTCCAACTCAATCAAATCCCAATACAAATTCCACATCCGCCAGCAGTTCAATCCACTCCCTGATGTCTACTTCCACGTCCGCTTCTGCAGGAAATAACTGCAACGGGAATAATAGACCGCCTAGTCAAGCTCACACAAAAACTCCAGTTTCTTCCAGAGTGGATCAGCCAAACTACTATGCAAATTCCAGTCCAACTCCAAGACAATCGGTTTTTATGTCTGGAAATGGAAACTGCAATGGTAATAATATTGCACGTGCAAATAGCCACAGCATGTCACCACCTCCCATTAATCCCTGAGAATTCTCCGTATTTAAATGAAAGAATGGCTCCGCATCAACCTCTCAATCAAAATCAATCTCAAGGAGGGCACCCCCAAAACTGCAGACGTGACCAACATCTGCATTCCCAGCCTTCTTCGGTGAAATCTATTCCCGGTGTGCCGTACGAGCCTCCCCGGGCTCCAGCTCCAGCCTCCACCACATCCGCAACAGGATCGGCCAGTGCCAAAATGAATTCTCCCAGCTTTAATAACTACTCACCAATTCATCGTCTAGTCGTGACTGGAGGTGCTCACTTGCTCACCGCCCGGCCGAATCCAAATTGTCCAGCGAGTAATCCCCCTCCACTAAATCCTCCGGCTGGACCTGTACATTATCCCCAAAGCGGTTGTCCGGTCAGTGGAGAGTCTCCACTGCCCATTCCGAGATATACAAATCTTCACGGCTCCCCCTCTCCCATAATAAATGGGAATAATAATGTGAGTGGAGCTGGCAATAATGGCCCGGCGGGCTTTATTCCCCCAACAACCCAAACTGTAAATAGACCTGGATCTCATCATCATTCTGCTACGGACGAGTGCATCCCCTTTAATTAATCACCGCTACCCCTCCACATCCTCACCTAATCAATATCCGCCCGGTATCTCTTCATCTCAGCAAAAACCGGTCCCCACACATTTCTTCGCGTCCCCCTCGCCCATCCTCCGGAATCCTCGTTACCAATATATAACTTCATCAAATCAAAATTCTCCCGTTTTAAACGCAACGAAACGGATGAACACCATGCTCCCCTCGGCTCATCCATCCCACATTCAGCAAATGCAAGTGCATCCGAGCGCTAATAATTGTGGGAATCCCAGTGGACCGCCGCCCCTCCTAACCACATTCGCGCCGCTTCCCTCCTCATCATCGTCTGGAATGGTGGTAGCTCCCCGAGACAGTCTGATTAATAACAATTCTTTTAATGTAGCAAATACAATTACTGGCAGCCCTAATTTAAACTCGTCAGATCCATTTAATCAGTCGAGAGGGAGACAAGTTGTGTCAGCCAGTTTGAGTTATAACGAGTTTGAAAATTTGAGCAGACAACAAAATTTACTTTTCCACCATAACGGAACAAACGGGCAGCCGAGCCATCTTCCCCTTTCTTCTTCATCAACTTCCCATCACCAACCTAATATTATGTCCCAGCAACAGCAACAACAGCTTCATCAAAGTCACAAAGGCAAAATTCATCATCAGAATCATTACTATTCATCGCCGATTGTGAAAGGGGCTCAGCCTCCTGGCTCTTCCTGGAACTCATCCTTCTCCCCCGACGGCCAGGGAAACTGTCACCAGAGAGTGAACCAAAACTTGAGATTTAATAGCTTTCTTGTGAGACACCGCCAACTTCCTCAGTTCTACCATACACAATGGGGACTCCAAGAGCGAATTTATGAGAGTGTGGACTCCGACGAGGAACAAACAGCCAGTGATGAAATGAATGCTGGAGGTGGAGGTGGCGGTGGTGATTGCGACTACGATCAAGATGGAAATGAGATCGACCGGAGCTCCGAGTTGTCCTTGCCAATGGAAGTGCATCGGAGAATGATGAAGCATAGCTTTAGTCGGGATGGGGCTGAGTTGAGTCAGTTGAGAATGGAAGGAGGAGGAGGAGGAAGCTTTATGCTCGGGCAGACTAGGAATGTGATGGGATACCAATCTGATTTCAATCCCGTGACTGAGGAAAATTTGCCCGAAAGTTGCAAGACGAAATCAAAAAGATCAAAGCCAAAGTCGCTGTCCGCCTCGGGGAGACCTATTCCTCGTCCTCTTGTAGCGCTGCCTATGATGCCTGGCACATTCCTGTCAGAGACGGAAACGAGGCTGCTGGAAGCGGACAACGAATCAGATAGGAAGTACAAACGTCTTATTAATGAAGCTGAGGCTTTACTCAAGGAAATCTCAGTGGAAAAGTCTAAACGTTCTGGGGCAACTCATGACAATAATCCCTTCAGGCTGGAAGATTGCCCTCAGAGTGATCCTCTTCGAAGAAAGGTAAAAAAATAGTTTTATTTTTCTAGTCTGAATATTTGTTTTTTTTGGAGGGGAAGAAAGTTTTAAAAGAAGAAAAGAAAAAAAAACTTTTTTGCTTTTTGGTAGACAAGATTTTCCTTTCAATTTTCGATTGAAAAGTTGAAAATGAAAAAGTTTTTTAAAAATCTTTTTCCAGGCATACGACTGCTGGGCTCTGCGAAGACTTCAGCAGGAGCTTGCTGGATGCTGTGCCTCTCCTCCGGTGTTGCACCGATCTAGATTAAATTTACAGTCTCCGCTAACTCCAACCGTTGCAAATAATCCGTTCCTGAGTCACATCCAGCCAATGTCAATGGCCCATCCATCCCAAAATCCGTATATCAACTCGTCAGCCGTTCTTGACACCAATCAGAATAACTTTGAGTTTTAAAACTTGAAATTAATCGTTTACACGCCACTAACTTTATTGAAAATGCCAGTATGAGTGTTCCACTACAGGTCTGGCATATTGGTAATTCGTTTGCTTCATCATCAAGTCAGTTTTTAGAAAAAGCAGTTACCTAATTAAAAATGGTACTTACTGAAGAACCCAACTAAAAGTTTATATTTCTAAAGTTAAAAAATCGGTATAAACTATTCATTATAGAACTCCACAAAACTAGCGTAAATCTGTAAATAGTCTGTCCTCCTTCCTAAGTATGGAATGCAAAGTTTACACTAATTCACTGATTTTTTTATCTTTGTCGTCAGATATGATAATGTGATATGAATGAGGTTTTAAATATGCTAGTGATAAATACTAAATTACCGGATGCATTTTTTTCACAGAAGGCTCTGACTCTGAGCTCTGATAAGTATTCATTCTCTACTTAAGCGATAAGCATAATGCAAGAGTTTAGCTAGTAAACTGAGCGATATAGTCTGCTAAAGTATAATAATAAATATTTTAGTATACGATAGTGTTATTATTGCACCAATCCATTTTTTTTCTAGAGATTACTCGCGAAAAAAATAATAATAAAAAATTTCATAGTCAGAACAGTACAAATCAACTACACCAGGTTATGAATATGGTAATTAATTAATAAAAAGTTCATACTGCAGTGCGTAATCAATTTGTATGCTTTAAAAAATCAGTATCAATAAAAAAAGTTACAAGTTGAATATAAACTTTTTTTGTACGTAATAATTTAATTTTGTTTTTCTCGCGTACAAAAATTACATGCTATTTTTTTCGAGCACATATACTTTCTCCTAATAATTTACAATTCTTTTTTATTGGCGGAATTAATAAATAGCGTATTGTCACAGTCATATTTGTTGGAAGTCGCAGCGTAATGAAAATTTTTTACATCTTTTTACGATCTTGATATGCGAGCGCACCGGGTCCAATGGTAATTTAAAGTCTGGTCACTTGATGGCAAATGTGAAACCACTTACTTTTTTATTTGAGCTTTTTAACCTTCACGGAGTAAGTTCATCCATGGAAGCAACAGCAACCAAAAACTTTCAGTGTCGACGTCGACTACAATTAACTCTCTTGCTTCCCACAACGGTTTGATTTTCAGTATCATTCTGTATCAGCACACACAGATGAAACCTGCACACAGAATGAAAATGGAAGAATGCAAAAGAAAATGGCGCTGGCCACTTTAATTTTAGCGAGCTTTGTTTTACTGCTGCAGTTTAATTAAAGACACAAACAAAAAAAGTCGGAAATACAAAGACAAAAGTAGTTTATAAGTAGTACAACCATAACCAAAAAATACAGTCAACACTTATTAAACTACAAAATGAGATGACTAAAAATTACTCAAGTTTGTCAATAAAGCTGTAAAACCGTGCAATCTTTCGTAATACGTAACGTAATTATGTGACTAAATATTATAGAAATTAGAAATCTACGTGAAGTTCTACAAAATACATGTTATGTACACACTGTGCAGTCAATAAGCTTTTTTTAGTGTTCTTAAAAAAACCTTTTGTCGGGTGGTGATTTTTTTTTACAAAAAAAAGTTTTTCAAAAGAAAAAAAAACATTTTGGAAGACACAAAATAAAATTGAAGAAGAAAAACCAATATTTCAATCAAGGAAGAAAAGCATTAGAAAATGGATTCGCGCATTCGCTGCTGAGTAACGCTGAAACTCACGGGGTTATTCCTCTTGTACAGGAGTCCTTCAAAAGTGGTTGAAATGGCGGTATGGAATGGCCTATCTTTTAAGGCGGTGATAAAAGCGGAGAGGTCAGCAAATGTGTTGGGATCAACTAGGCACTCTTTGTCAGTCGGAATTTCCAGAGTTGCATGCTGAATAAGACCTTTGACAACTTGCATCCTGAAAGTAATATTTGTCACGATGTCCCCATCTCTTCCAAGCGCCACTGGGTAGGATCTGTGAAAAGCAAAGTCTGGCGTTTTTCCATAGTTCCATTCCCAACTTCTGTAATCTGAGCGAATTTTGTCCAAGCCAGGAAACCTATAAAATTTTGTCAAATAGAAATAAAACGTCAGACTAAAAATAAAATGTGCGATAAAGGTAAAAACTTGAAGTTGATTATCTCTTAAAAGTCTATAAGATAAAAAAGATTTCAACCTAGCCTAGCCACATTCCTTTCATCCTTTTAAAAAATTATTTATTTTTACTTACCACTCATTAGTTGGGTTCACCATTTGGAATCCCCGTTGCTTTTGCATCAACTTGTCGCCTCCGTCATTCCCATTGGAATCAGTTCTAAGAAATTCATAGCCAATTGATGCGAGCACATTTTCAACTGTGGCACTCGCATTTTCAGCCATCAAGTTTTTAACAGGCGCCTTCACACTTTTGGTCGCGTTAGACTCTAGTCCTTCCTATANTCAACTTGTCGCCTCCGTCATTCCCATTGGAATCAGTTCTAAGAAATTCATAGCCAATTGATGCGAGCACATTTTCAACTGTGGCACTCGCATTTTCAGCCATCAAGTTTTTAACAGGCGCCTTCACACTTTTGGTCGCGTTAGACTCTAGTCCTTCCTATACCATAAAAAACAGTTTTAATTTAATCTCTAGTTCCACACTAAATGATAAAATTATAATAAATAATAACCACTTTTCATATATGCTTACCGTGTTTGGATTCAGAAGAGCCGACAATTTTTTCAAGTCTGCGTCAACCAAGACAGTACAGTGATGGTAGGCATTCTTCCCCAGCTTAGCTGCAGTACCAGAAACCTGGAAGAAACAAGGAATCTCTTTCAGTAAAACATTTCACTTCTCATTTTCACAATTTCATCGATCATTTTATGACTCTATATGCAGTACGCGCTCAACGATAAAATGGCAATTTCACAATTTTCGTAGAAAACCTGAGCAAGCACATCTAAAAAACATAGGCTCATTCACTAAACCATTTTGTCTACGGTTTCCCGTTCATAAACACTGGCATTATAGCTGCAACAGGGAAGAAGGGGAGATTATCGTGAACGACAATGCCAGCTTTCGCCTGTCAGCAAACTATCATTTTTCACATTTTTTTTATTTCACACTTCCAGGAAAGATCGGTTTTAATAACTTTCTCGTCCTCCCGAACGAAACTGACTTTTCATGAAAAAACAGGGCAGAGAAGCTACCAACCAGCATCAACATGCATGCGGGATACCCGGATACGGGATCCCAACATGATCCTAGCAGACTGCCGACTTCGCCGTGAAGCTCAATGATGAGCCAGGCGCTAGTCAACATTTTGACATCCCGTTCTAAACACTGGCATTATAGCTGCAACAGGGAAGAAGGGGAGATTATCGTGAACGACAATGCCAGCTTTCGCCTGTCAGCAAACTATCATTTTTCACATTTTTTTATTTCACACTTCCAGGAAAGATCGGTTTTAATAACTTTCTCGTCTCCCCGAACGAAACTGACTTTTCATGAAAAAACAGGGCAGAGAAGCTATCAAGCTGCATGCATGCGGGATACGGGATCCCAACATGATCCTAGCAGACTACCGACTTCGCCGTGAAGCTCAATGATGAGCCCGGCGCTAGTCAACATTTTGACACCAATTTATATAACGATGTAATATATCCTACACGGGAGGAAAGTAAAAACTAATGATGTAAGAAGAGAAATTGACAGCTTTTCTACCTTATATCCATGAAGGGTGACATCCTCCCTTGGAGACACTTCAGCCTGAATCCCGAATTTCTTATCCAAAGCACGACTCCGGTTCGTTCTTCACCGGAGAGGCTCCCAACTGAGTGGAAAACAAGCGGACACCAGAAATCGATGATTGGGGGGCAACGCACGTCTCGAATGCCAGCATGGCACTATTTCCTCCACATGCCGGTTTAGCGCGGAGAAGAACTCCCATAACTCCCTTGCTCAAAATTGATTGCATGATGATAGTTTTGATTTTAATTTTTTATCAATTTAAGTTATCAGTAGATAAGTGTTACTTCCAGATGACTTCCAGAGAGAGAGAAAAAAATTTGTAGATTGTAGAATTTTTAATTTGTTGAAAAATTGCAGGGTCCAAGACAGCAGTTTTTTTTAGATTTTAGTCACGACGAGATTCACACACACGCTATTTAACTAAACTCTCAAACGTAATATTCTTTCAGATAATAAATTAGTAATAAAAAATCAGTCTTTTGATCAGCAATCGTTGTATAATTTTTATAAAAAAAACAGAAACTAATTACTTCTTTTTTTTAGTGTTTACAAGATGTATACATATCCGACGTGGAGAGATAAATTAAATAAGAGTGAAGATCAACTGTGAGGTGAAGCCACTTAAATGTGTGGTGTAATTGGCAGGCACGGACACGAATTTTAACACAATCAACGAATGCTGAAGACTGATAATTGAAGTTGCTACTTTCGTCCATTGGAACTAGCAGATTTAGCTGCACTTTTACAATAAACTTGTTTTCTTTAAAATGGAATATTACAACAACTACGGGCAGTTGAAAAGAGAAAGTTGGGTGGGGGAACTCTGTTGGGCCGACATAAAGGAAAAATTCTTCTTCTTTTGTGCTGGAAAAATAAACGCTGGAAAAGTCTACAAGAGTGTAGAGGTAGAGGTAGAGCTGGCTGGAGCTGGAGAGAAATTTGCTTTGTTTTGGTTTACAGCTGACCCGGACTCAGTGCTTTGTGGGTGTTGCTGGAATAGACCGTTCCTCTCTACAAAAAAAAAGAAGAAAAGAACGCAAAATGTAAAAATGCAGCTGTACTCGTCTGAAAAACCACCTTTTTCGAGTGTTAAATGCACTCTTGCGTGTTTACGTGGCACAAGATATGCACGCACTTTGTTCAGGTAAGGTGCCTACTAATCGTAAAAAAAATATTGTAATTTTTTTACTTAATAAACAATTTAATTTATATTAGTTAATGCTGAGTTGTGCAATTTTACCGTGTTTAAGCTGAGGTTTTTATGCAAGTATTGCAAAAAGTAATTAGTAATTTTCGCTTTTTAGCAGATGCTCTGGAAAAAACGATTTTTTAGAAGTTGAAGCTTTGACTGTCTCAAGACAACTAACACCCGTTAAGAGAGTGGCGTGCGAATTTCATGCAAAACCAGACAAAGAGGAGAGATGTAAAATAAAATGGTATGAATAGGCTGTATCTGTATGAGGAGGGTGTATGCAACAGCAAACAACACTTGAAAAAGTTGTACTTTGAATTCAGCGTATTAGCTCATCATCAAGTTAATATATATCCCACAGCATTTTTTGTATCACTCGGTTGCTGAGTGCAGGCACGGAGAGATCGGTATAGCGTTGGCAAATGCAGTTTTGTGAACTTTGGACCTGTAGCCAAAGCCAAGCCAGCACCAGCAGCCTGTAGCAAAAAAAAGCGAATCGGTATAGCGTTGGTTGGCAAATGCAGTTTTGTGAACTTTGGACCTGTAGCCAAAGCCAAGCCAGCACCAGCAGCCTGTAGCAAAAAAAACGTACCTAAAACCTAAAGTGCTATAGAGTAGGTAATGAAGATGGGTTTTTGTTGGTGGGATTTGTGGGATAAAAAGTCATATTTTTTCTCATGTGAGGAGAGTCTATGGACTGTGCCTCATATAAAAAAAGCTGCCGTCCGTGGCGGTGGATTGTGGATGGGGCCGTAGAAGAAGTGAAGTAATAAGAAGTGCAGCAGCGGTTGGGTTCATTATGATGATGAGACTGAAAAAGACCTTGTCCATTTTTCTCTCCTTGATCATCAACGGCACAATGACAAAAGTGTATGTCTCTGTGGTAACAGTGGACTATGTACCTATTTAACTTTCATTTACGAAGATTAAAAATGAACTGTTCTCTTCACCAATTCCTTTCCTTACACTTTCATTAGCTAACTGCGAAGTACATAACAAAAATGCCCTCAATTTTCCAGTCCAGACTGTGATCAATCCAGCCCAAAAACCCAACCCTCCGCGGTTATCTCTTGTAGTAGCGAAGCGATATCATGCGTAATGAACGTGTGCTATTATTTTTCATTCATTATCAAACTATAATGACTCCCATTATGGTCTATTTACACAACTGATTGCTTTTGCCGGTACAGAAAAGCGTGCAGCTGCAGTTACAAATCTTCACTTTTTTTAGCGTAATGACTTGCGCAATTTTAATCTAGAAATGAAAATCTACTATACTAATAGCATATGCGGATTATTTTTAGATTCATAACAAAAATAAGAGTGGTCCGTGTTTACTAATAGCTCTTCGTAAATTATTTTTAATCGGTACAAATGAGAAGCCAAGGTCCAAATCCAGATGTAGATAAATATCCACACTTCCTATTAAGATACTTAAGCCCCGTTAAATTCCAGATAATTTTGCTCGTCGATCATTTTATATCAATTTAATTTGATGTCTGCC
>JAHZND010000450.1:0-15234 GCA_027744115.1 Acrocyrtus sp. NNG-2020
CCCACAAACTCCTCAACAAGAACGAGGTTGTAGTAGTACAAATTGTGAAGCTAAACTCAGCAAAGTCACCCACACCCTGCAAGGAATTTCATTCATTCAGATTCAGAACCATCATCATTCATAAACAATTTAATAAACTGACGATGAGACAAGAAGGGGAAGCAAGGGAAATAAAAATATTTATCTCATCCTCTCTACCTTACCACCAGTAAGGTTTTTAAGGTATTACGTAAAGAGTGTACATTCATTCTGTATTACGAAATATTTTCACTAAGCTGAGTTACCGTGCCTCCTCAAATCACCGTTAGCCTTAAATTGTGGGAAAATCATGTAATTCCTTCTTCCTTAAAGTCACAAGGGTCTTTCGTACAATTTGTCTTGCAAATTAATGCTTTAAACTTTTGCAAAGGACTAGATTAAGAGTGATATGGCAGGTGTTGTCTGAGAATATTTATCCTGTAATTTGTTGGTTTTGTACTTTATAATTTTGTAATACCTATTTTCGTTAACTTTGTCCTTTTAACGTGCCATAATAATATTACAAAATCAGAGACTATAATAAAATTATGATTATTTAAAACATCAGACCACAATTACAATTGTATGCTCCTTGACAAATTCGTTATGGACAAGTGTCTTTGACTAAAATTCTTCAGAAGAATTTACAAGGATGCATTTAACATGAGGGTAGTTGGAAAGGTGTACATCAAACAATTGCAACGCAATGCCAAAATGCAGATGATGTGGTTGAGGACTGATTTTACAGCTACGAAGTTGATGCAACCCTAAATGGAGTATAAAAGTAGTAGCCTTCGAAAATGAACTGCATTATTTCTAATTAAGCTTGCACCGTGGCGAAATTCACCGTACAGTGGATAAATTATTTTAAAATTATGATACTTTACATAATATTTATTTACTACCTTTAAGCAATCAAAGGGCACACCTGCACAGCAAGGTCGGCTAAGCCAACTTCTCAGTACTCGAATGTCAAAACAGTAAATGTGCTCCGTCGAACGGAATTTTCCTTTTATTCATGGCAGGAGAAAGTGTTCCTTATACGAAAAATAGCACGCAAAACATCATATCATACATACCATACAGATTCTGTTAGCATTTTCTTTCGATTTAATGCAATTTAGCCGAAAAGGAAAATTAGCTGCGAGATGACTGGCGGCACCTCTGTAATTCCCATCGGTTAGGTTCCCCCCTGAGAATTCAAAATCAGATTGAGGTCAACACAAAAGAGTATTCTTTATAGATCTAGGTTTATGACGGGATTTCACATGGGTAATAGTCTGCGTGGAAAAATTCAAGAAAAGGCAATTGCTATACACGTCATCGCATACTAATAAAAGGTTCCAGCACTTTATTGCCAATGTCAGTCCCAAATTAAGGCTCACATGTAATCTTACGATTAGTTCGGCACATAACGAAGGTATCCACAGTGCTTCTGAACTCTCTTATTGTCGTGCTCGATGAATCTGAAATTTGCTGAGTGAAGATACTGGACAACAGCTAGCTGTACACAATGGTAGCTCGACTGTTAAAAAGCACACTCCTGTTACTAGTCGTATCTCACCTTCGCAATACCATCGTTTCATCGCAAGTATACGTAAGCATTTAGGTTATCAGAGATCAGTTTGTATTGTGTGAACTTTAATTTGATGAGAATACAATATTTGAACATTTCATTTTCCAGGTAGGTTCTTCATGTGTGAAACATGAGGATTGTATTCGTTATTGTACCTACTCCCGGTATGGATTCGAAGGAGCATCCTGTTGCTTCCCGGAAAAGATCAGAATTTCTAGGAAAGGCTGGGTCAATACAGGAAGCACAACATGTTACTGTTGCCCTAATATTGAAAATTATTTTTCAGCAAACCAAACTGATTATTTGGATAAACTTTACGTCCAGCAAAGGACAAATGTCTGCAATCATCTCATGGGGCACAATGAGAGTCCTACAGATAAAGTTACTACTACTGGAGAATTTTGTTCCAACAAGTGTGTCCAAGTGACTCTAAACGTTAAAATTGGCTTCGAATTTCCATCCGTTTGTCGCAACGAAGCTTTCAGTTAAGCTTTACTAGCACAAGCTTAGTTATTATAAGTGTAGTGTATGTATCCCCCTTAAAGTTATATTTTTAAAAATTCATGAGAAAACTCATGTATGCTGATGATGACTAATCGTAATGCAAAATAGGTATTACGTCAACATTGAAAAAACTTTCCATAAAACGTGAAATAGGTAGTTTTTTGTGAATGCATGTGAACTGGTTCTTTTACATTTTAAGTACCTATAACAATGAGAGTTGGTACTTATAGACTTAAGGCTTGTGTGGGGAAATTACCAAAGGGTCATGATGACTCATATACCCTTTTCCGTTTCTTTTTTAAGAGTATTACGATTACGAATTGATAATGTTCTATGATACGACAATGTAGTTGGGCTAGCGTACTAAGTACGTACAAGACAAGTCCTTTCTCAGTTTCTTTTACTTTTAAAGAAAGCTTTGGAGATTGCTAACACTAATTCCATTTTCCAACTACTTTGCCATCAGTGTACAAATTAATTTACTTTACCATTTAACATTAAACCTTCGGAGGAAGTACTTGTCTTTTATTCCTGGAGTTTCACTGAATAGTACAAAGGATAATTAAATTTTTAAATAGAAAATAATCTTAAAAGAATTTTAAAAAATGGGACATCCAAAATTATTTTACCTCGGGATGATTCTTCTGCAACTGTTTACCCTTAGTGCTTGTGCTAATGAAGATAAATCAGGGGTCGTAAGTTATACATATTAAAGATAGCTCTATAATCTATCATGAAAACTCAATTATAATTATATTTACCAAGTAATTTCGTTCTATTTTTTAAAAACTAGGTTGCAGTTCCCTGTCCTGATCACATTTTCTGCTGGTACTACTGTCAGCTTACCATAAATGCATATTGCGGAGCGGGGTGCTGCTGGGACCGGAAGTACAAGGACGAAAAGGGGACTCTCGTTACTCTTCCCAGTTTAGCGAAATCTTGTTGGTGCTGCACTGCCCCGTCTGCCATTTCACTTGCCCAGCCCGCAGTCGACGTCTTTTGCAACAACATTTACAACGCAACATCCGTTACTTCACTCGTCGACAGTCTTTGCTTAGTAAAAACTCTAAGTATCAGTTGTCGCCTGGTTAAAGTTAATCTTTCCCTGAGTCTATTGGATGTGGGAGCAGGCTGTAAAAATTCAACAGGAAGTCTTCCTATCAGTCTCAATATCTTAGACGATTTAACAGGCTAAATTGTTATACTACATACAAGTTATATTTTTACTGTCTAATTGTTCATATTACAGACAAGATAATTTGTATTTCATTTCATATATTGCATTCCCATTATGTATTTATTCTAATTGAGGTTTGTGTTTAAACGTTTTTATTCTTAAATATATAATAAAATCAAGTTAAATTTGTTATTAAATTATCTAAAACAATTTAATTATAAATCTGTCCCAACCCAATACCAAATTGCAATCTGTGAAGATACGTTTCGATTGACTACTTTTCATACAAGCGCTCTGCAGCATGCATCTTCGTTCTCTTCGATTTGATCATCCACGGTCCACGACACTTTTTTCGGTACGGTTTGCAAAGTTTAGGATTTTTTGCATCATGCAATAATTACGCTTCAAGAGAATGATGCAAGAATTCAATGCATTCATTGCCAAATGAACAAAGAGTACAGCATAGCAGCAGCATCAGAATCAAGTAAATGTATGTGCACTAGCCAATAGGAGAGCGTATCAAGTTTCCCCGTGGCTCACACCTGTCATTGGTGGTGCATTTTACTTTTAGACAGGATGTAGATGTCGGCTTTTTGGATACATATTTGATATCAAAAATTGCAAAAAATTTGCAACATTGCAGGTAGCTGAATATGCCAGAAAAGTTTTTGATTCAGGTCTTGTCTTAGAAGGGGAGAAGAAGGGCTTTACAAGCATTTCTTTTAGAAATCAAATGCTGTTGCAGATAAGTAGACGAGTAGTGTGCAGTATAGAAACCAGAAGGTGTGGGATCATTAGTAGTACCTTTCTTACTGCTAATTACAACACATTATCCATTAGGAAGTGTAATTTATCGGTAGTGGAACGAGTGTCGTCATTAACGTCATTATCAGCGTTTTGCGTGGAGAACAGGCTTAAAGTTGGAAGGAAAAGGGGCAGTCTAAGCAGTTGTCAATTTTCGAGTGGAAGTGAACCTCGATTTGTGGGAGTGAAGAGGAAAGAGTCGTCAGAAAAGGTAACAGCTGTTGAAGGAAGAAAAGGATTTCCGGAGAGTTGGGGTTCGAAAGGGAAGTCTAGACCGAAACCGATTAAATTGGTGATTGAGATGGCCACTGATGAAAAAATTGAGGAAATTTTAGCCCCGTTGAGGGCGGCGGTGAAGGAGCAGGTAATAAGGGAGTTAAATTTATTATGCTGTAGACTTTCTATTTTTCACTTTTTGTGGTATAAAAATAAATTTAAATTTTATAATGATAACTAAATGAACAGTGGAAAAATTGCAAAAGGACAAAAATACCAATAAAGAAAAGCAAGATCGAATTCTACAAGTTTTGGCTCAGTTGGATGGCTATTCTAAACAAGAAATGGAGGGCCTTATAACGGAATTTAATGTGGTCAGCCCTACAACTGGAAATCCTGTTGGTCCTCCAATGGAGTTCAATTTAATGTTTTCTACTTTAATCGGACCCACCGGATTAATTAAAGGATTTCTTCGTCCTGAAACGGCTCAAGGCATATTTGTAAACTTTAAAAGACTTCTTGAGTTCTCACAAGGAAAACTACCATTTGCAGCTGCACAAATTGGAAATGCCTTTAGGAATGAAATTTCTCCACGGTCTGGATTGCTTCGTGTGAGAGAATTTACAATGGCTGAAATAGAACATTTTTGCGATCCAGGTGACCTCACTCATCCAAGGTTTGCTGAAGTAAAAGATACTCAAATGTGCTTTTATTCGGCTTGTGATCAAATGGACGGCAAGAAACCAAGCAAATTTACAATTGGGGAAGCAGTGGCATCTGTAAGTTAAAAAAATATATAAGCAAATTATGATTATGGCTGATAGAAATAAAATATACGTGAACTAAACTGATCTTTTTGAATACAGAAATTAGTGGCGAACGAGACCCTTGGCTACTTCCTTGCACGAATTCAGACGTTCTTACAAAAAGTTGGAGTAAATCCCGAAAAACTGCGTTTCCGGCAGCATATGGGAAATGAAATGGCTCACTATGCTAGGGACTGTTGGGATGCGGAAATTTTGACCTCTTATGTAGGTTTTTAATTTTGTCTACTACAGTTTGGAAAAATAATTAAGAATAAGTTTTAAAATAGTAAGTTTTTATAAAGCACCAACATTAAAGAATGTTTTGGTTGTTTCCTTTTTGTTTTTGCAGGGTTGGGTTGAATGTGTTGGTTGTGCTGATAGATCAGCATTTGATCTTAACCAACACACAAAAGCAACTGGAGTTAGACTAGTTGCAGAGAAACGACTTCCGGAACCTAAAAAAGTCGAACTTCTCCAAGCTACTCTTAACAAAGCAGTAATTGGAAAACAGTTTAAGCAAAATGCGAAACCAATCGCTGAGTATTTTGAGAGGTTAGAACCATCGGAGCTGGAAGTTTTGGCAAAAAGTTTGCAGGACACTGGGTAATTAATGTTTACATATATGTATTACAAATTATTTACATAGGCACTTATTAATACGTACGAGTACTGAAACAAGAAACAAAACAACATAACATCGTTTGAAAAAATCCAACCTATTCTGTAATGTATTTGCATTTCAAACAGTGCAATGGAAGTAACTGTAAACAACCAACAGTTCAAACTTACTTCAGCTGAGATTAGCATTGGAAAAATGGAAAAGACTGTTCACGTTGAAGAATTTGTTCCTAATGTCATCGAGCCCAGTTTCGGTGTGGGTCGAATTTTGTATTCGATTCTGGAACATAACTTTAAAGTCAGGCCTGAGGATGCGCAAAGGACGGTAAGATAGTTCGAAAATGCTATTTTGAAGGAACAGTTAGTTATAGCCATTTTTTATGTTTGAAAGTTCTGATAATGTCTATAATTAAATTTTTTGATTATACTGTGCTCCTTTCAGTACTTCTCTCTTCCGCCTTTAATTGCCCCTGTGAAATGCTCGGTGTTGCCCCTAAGCAGCAAGCCAGAGCTTCTGCAGAAGGTGGCCCAAGTCTCCCAGGAACTACGGAAAAGAGAGGTCTCATTGAGAGTAGACGATTCAAGTGGTTCCATTGGCAGACGATATGCCAGAACAGATGAAATCGCTATTCCATTTGGCATTACTATTGATTTCGAGACAGTTAAAAATGATACAGTGACATTGCGCGAGAGAGATTCTACTCTTCAAGTTAGACTTCCCGTAAGAGCAGAACAACTATTTACATAAAACATTTATTTTTCTACATAAACTATTCTATTAATTATTATATTTTTAACTGTTTTATGTTAATATCAGATTGACAAAGTTGGTGAAACAGTCCGAGATCTATCAACTGGAATAATATCATGGGATAAGGTTATGGAGATTTTTCCAAAGTTTGAGTCTCAAGAGTCTAACTAAAATAACTTTGCAAGGAAACTTGTTGCTGCGTTGCTGTAAAGGATGATAATTTATTATGTTGTGGGAAGGGGTTAAGCATATGCCTTTGTCTTATAAATAAAATGTTATCAGTCTTTATAATTAACATTCAATGTTTTTCACCGAAGGAGTCCATCCTTGTATTCAACTTAAAGTACGTATCTTTGATATCAGTACATGTGTGTAATTTTAAATATACCAAATACCATGCACATGGGTTGGATATGTAATACGTACTTCGATGCTTCCTATCCCAAAGTTTATACTCTAACCACTTTGAATATGCATTATTGTTGTATCACGATTTCAAAATAAATTTTAAAACATTCTTTCATTATTTACATCGACATTTGATTTGTTATTTTGATACTGTATTAGCAAAGCAGTGAAACTAATGCAGACTTCGGTGCTCAAAATGCCCGTGGTATGTTAATACGAAGAAGTAGCATAAAATAAAGAAGTAGAAGAAAAGTTTTTTAAATATCGGGTCGTTTCATGATTTTCCAGAAAGGGACGAAGTAAAGAAGGTAAGAGGGAACAAAATAAACATTCTCTCCTAATCCAGACCCTCTTTGTGTGTCATTTATTCGTGAAGTCGAACGCATGGAAATTCGAACGAAATCAAGAATGTATGTAATAACTTTTCATGTGTCATATACTATTCTAGACATGAGTCATGTCACATGGCATAAGTTTTGTGTCCAGAAACGGACGATGGAAATTTATTACTGTAATTTATTAATTTAACGGGTCCAATTGTACTCGTCCGGAGAATCCCATAACTATTGGAGAAATGCAGTTTTATAAAAATTATGTTCAATGAAATAAAAGGTGCTTCAATTAATGGCATTTTGTTATTTTCAAACGATTACATTTTACTTTTATATCAAATTCAGCGTTCAAATTCCAGCCTAACTCAAATGAATTACATACTAAGCACAGCAGGCTTAACTGTAGTTTTAAACATATACGTAATGATCCCTGTTATTCAAGGTATTAATTTTAATACATAATATAACTATACACAACTGCGAAGAATGGGTACTATGTCGAGTAGATTCATATACATTGTAGTTCGTATTTCTAACTTTCGCAAGAAAAAATCATTGCGTGAAAATTTATGTATTTCTAAAAAAGCAACAGCTACCGCTATCAATACTAATAGTACTACAGTCAATATAAATACATTCCACCTAACCATCTCGATTAAAATTTAATGTAAGCAAAACCCCTCACCGACCAATGTTAAATGAACATTGCGGCAGATAGAGCGCTTTAATATTAACTTATTTTTATATTTACTAAGTAATAAGGTACGTTAAAATTCATGCAGGATTATTAATCCTTGTACGGCATAAGATAAGGTAGTGAAACAGTTGCTAGCTTTTTACAACAATTTTTAAATTGTTACTTTATTTACACTATTTGACTTTGTTAGTCACCTACTCTATTTTATTTTTAAAGGATATCTGTAGTGAAATGTAGAGAAATCGAATATTACATAGTACATATACAAGAAACAATTCAAAATGGACTTCTACATATGTAAATCAAAAATAGAAACTTTCTTTTGCCTTTACGACTTTTTCCTCGTCCTCTTTATGTAACCTCATTAGTTAACTTAGCTGACTTTCAAATTATAAGTTCTTACAAACACCATAAGTTATCACATCAAATATATTCCGTTGCCAATATACTAATATACATTTTTAAATAGAACAGACCTACCCACTGTTACAGATACAATATAGTGGGTGTAAACACGGTAGAACTTATCAGGAACATGGAAATGCGAATGTATATATTGTTATATTTTGATTATCGAGTATTATTCCTAAAGTATAAATAACAATGCTTACAAAATAAATTGTAACTGAAACTAAAAATTACAAAGTTTGGTCTACATATGAAGTAACCTAAGCCTTACTTTTAAAAATCGTAGTCAAAAACATTTATTATCTTTTACAGTCAGCTTTCCAGCATTCAGCCGACTTAGGTATCGTTCCAAAATAAAAGACAACTTTATGGGCATTTCGAATTAGATTCATTGTCAGTACATCCAAGTCATACTTTCTTCATCTCGTGAAGTAAACATTAGCAATTTTAGTTATAAAAGATCGAATCAGACAGTTATGTGAGAGCCGTGCTATGTATATCTAATAACCCATTTTAATCGTTTTTCTTTGAATTGGGATCGAATTGGGCATATGGTGGGGGAGCCATTGCTGAAGGAGGCACGAATGCTTGTGTCCCATTAGCATACGCAAATCCATTTGGTGGTGGGTAGTAGCCTGGAGCACCACCTGTAGCAGGCTGAGGCATTCCTCCACCATAAACGTTTGCATTTGTGGCAAAACCATATTGAGGCTGTTGAGGGTAGCCCCCTCCGTAGCCATTTTGTTGCGGAGGTGCAACTGGATACCCTCCATACGGATTTCCTGCAGGTTGTTGCTGTGGCGGGGCAGCGGGATATCCACCATATGGGTTGCTTGCCGGCTGTTGTGGATAAGCTTGTCCTCCGATCCCTGGGTATGGTGGTGGTGCTTCGCTGACGAATACTGTTCCCGCTGTAACCATCAAATAAAAATAAAACTACCTATGTATATATGTGTCGTGTCAAAAATAAAAGTGACTGAGATAATTCAAGTACTTGGCAATGAAAATAAAGAAACGAGAAATTAAAAAACCTATAAACCGACAGCTGAAATATTTAAATGGAAATTTATTACATAATAGACGTTCAAAGCTCGGAATTCGGAAACATGAGATTCTAGTTATGACACAATAAGGCAAAAGCAATACACAATATACTATAAGCTATATAAGCACATATAATACTTTCACAAATATCTCATCAAGAGATAATTTAGAACCACATAATTGTTTGTAACATGCCGCTTAAAAGAAAATAGGTACAGGCACAATCATAGGAAAGCAAGTATTTCTGTTTCTAATACCCTCTGGAGCTGGGAAGTTGTAAGCTGGCGGCATCCATCCATAGTAGTTATTCGGACTAGCGTAGTATGAGGGTGGAGCCTGCTGATAAGGTGCTCCAGGGGCAGTTGCTGCTGAGTAAGATGGAGGTGGCGTATTCCAGAACGCACTCTGTGCTGTCATCTGCTTAGCTAGTTGCATGGCACGGACCATTCCCTGGGCAAAATCTATAGCACCACCGCTCTTGAACAGTAACTTGAATTTTGCTTCTCCTCTCCAGTTCCCATCAGGCTGAGCGCGCACCTTCCCTTTCAGAAAGTTTGCGCCAAACATCGGTTGCTCAACGTCCACTTCCGATAAGACACAAAAAGGGAAGGAGAAACTTTGAAAGGCCCCAGAATTGTGTCCCTTCCCAACGAGAAAGATAAGACGATGTGTGGTCAGATAGGCATTTCCAGATTTCTCTCCGAATTTTAGTTCATCACTTCCAGAAAATGAAAGGACTGCGTTGGAAGCATGTAGAAGAATTCTATAAAAAAATTTGCATAAAATTTTCAAGATATCATTTTAGCATCCACGGTGGTTTACTTTGCGCTTTAATTATTAGTATTTACATTATTTACAGCAAAATTTAAAAGCTAGCTTACACTTCTCCTTGATGCACCAATACGCCCCCGTTACAGTGTGCTGTATTTAACGACATCTTGATTTTGATTCCGCTACGTTATTTACTTTTTCAGCTCCAAATTCCAATTGCACTTCAACAAGATTATATCACTGTACGTGTGTACAGTACTTGACACTATCTAAAAATATTAACAACCATAAATATTAATTAAATTGAAAAAATCTTTATGCACATAACTTAATTGATACTTGACGTTGCAAAAAAAACAAAATTAAACGGAGGCCTACGAAGCAGACATTTTACGGCTATATGACTCTATTCTATGACTCATCTCCCCATAAGTTTTACAATTTATCTAGAATTTACCTTTTGCGTCATAAAAATCAACGAAAGCATAATTAAATATTTATCATTCAAGCAAGAGCACGAACAAAAAAGTGACAAACCTTTATCTAGCCCAGCTAAACTTGTTTCGCTTTCCCAATATAATGACAACTGGACCGGATTCTTCAAGCAGTTAAAAATTAACTTCGATGTAATTTCGTAAATGAGAACTGGACAATTTTCACAGAATTAGCTAAATTGTAAATTAGTGACTGTTGAATGTTGTATAGCTATGTCCTGCAGAGCTGCAAAAATCAGATGGACTGGGTAGCACTGCACTAGAACAATTTATCCTTGTCTTGTCCTCTTTGCAGCGAAATGAGCATCAGCGAATAGCGAATCAGCCCAGTTCGTAAATTTTTGTTATCGTTCATTTGACTTACGTAGAAATAGAAATACACCAAATTTCAACTTTGCTTGATCTCAAATATGGCTAATAGCGACCACAAATAGCAGCATTATAACACACCAACACCCAAAAATCTATTTGGCATTTCGGCGACCTCTTCGGCTATTTAATTTATAGCGGACAGTTTGTCGGCGCATCACGTGTACACTCGACTCATCACCTTTCTTTGCTTGCCCAAGTGACGTCACTTGTAAAGTCACAGGGAGATGAGATGTCTGTTGTTTTGGTGGTAGAAAACGTACTTTTAGCAAGGCAAGAAAAGAAGACTAGACCAACCCGAAGCCAAGCACTCTATGCTGATGCACAATACCCCAAACTAAGCTGCTGAGATGCGCACATATTTGACCTCGGATTTTTTCCAAGATGCTAAACAATGGAAAACTCGAAAGGGGGAAGCTACATATTTGCTATTTTGTTGTTGTAGAAAGGGTTAAAGGAACGAGGTATTGATTTTAGGTGGCTTGTTTTTGCTACGCTGTGAATTTTCTTTGCAATTTTGGGAGAAAGTAAAAGTGAAATGATTAAAGTCAAAGTCAGCTTGACATTATTTAAACATTACGATATTAAGATATACATGTAATACGTAGACTTAATGGAATAGTTTATTTTAGTACAGCTACGTTTTATGTTGCAAGAAAAATGGAAAGTTATCGGTCAGCGCACGTGCAAATTTGAGATTTTAGGAGTTTAACGGAAAAATACGCCCCTACAAATTGGACTAGTTAGTTTGTCTTTGACTAGAGTTAAGTGACGGTGGAATTGCATTTCACTGGCTGTGAAGGTTGAAATTAATAAACTCCAAACTCATTTGAAATTGGGTGAATTGCTGCACTTCATTGTATAGGCAAGGATGCACCATAGAGGCAACATGCCGGGAGCACCGCCTCCCCCTCTTTTAAGGAATCGTGGGCCTGGGGGTGGATCTGGTTCAAGGTGAACATTTTTTGTCATTAAATGTGAAATAGAAGTATGTATAATTTGTTCTTTAGTATTGGAATGTACAACGTATAACTAGAATATAATTTTTGGTTTTTCAGGCCCAGTGGAAGATCTCGGAGTAGGTCCCGGTCTCCTCCGCGTGGAGGAGGCAGATTTGGTGGTGGACGGAGCGAGAGAGATTCCAGAGACATTCGTGAACGCGACCGTGACAGAGATCGTGATCGTAAAAGGTCCAGGTCAAGGTCAATTAGTCCGTATGGAGGAGGAAGCAGTAGTAGAGCATTGAGGTTAGCTAGCAAGACATAGTATAGTATAATACTAATTTAATGACTACACTAAAAGTATAATAACATCGTAATTTCGTAATTGGTGTACTTAATATATATTTTATGTGACAGTGCAGTGGTTCTTAGGCTTCAGTTTGGTCGTAAAGCTAGCTGAAATTGGTGGTTGTTACTTTGTTATTAATTAGAGATCGTGAGAGAGATCGTGACAGAAAACCATCCTCCACAGCAGCCCCTTCAGCTTCTAAGTCTTCTTCAACCACTTCAGCGGCTGCTTTGGACTCTTTGCCAGCTATTAGTATTATCCATTCAGAGTCACATAACTCAATTATTCGTCGCATACTCAATCCCGAAGATGTGAAGATTCCCCGTCGCATTAACGAAGGCTCGAAACCCATTTTTGATAGAGAGGAACTACGCGAAGCTATGCTTCGTAGGATGCGTAACAATGATAACGAAGAAAATCCACCTCAGCCTAACGTGTATATTCAAGAACCATCAGTAACTCAGCAAAGAGTGGTTGCAATAATAAGGGAACCCGTAGGTGGTAGTTCAATTGATATGTACATGTCCCCGAAGGATTCGGCCTACCATTCTGCTAAAGGATCTTCTGGTGGTGCTGGCCCCTCACAACAACGAATGTCTCCAGAACTTAGAACATCTACGTATAATCGTCGGTCTCCTTCTCCGAGAACAATTAGGCAGGGTTCGAGTGGTAGTAGGCGTCCATCATCTCGATCACCGCCACCTCCACCGCAGTTGTCTTCTCGTGGTCGTTCCATTGATCGTGACCGAGATCGGCTAATTGTAGAAAGGGAACGAGCCCTAGATAGAGAAAGAGAACAGTTAATGAGAGAACGGGAGCAGCATGGCGGCAGGGAGCGCCTTCCACATCAGGAAAGAGAGCGAGATTTAAGAGATCACCATCTCCGAAATGATCGTGAAAGAGATAATCGACCTAGGTTTCCAGCAGGTGCACAAATGGAAATTCGTCAAAGAGTTCGGAGCCGAAGTCCAATTATGAGAGTTCCAAGAGAAGATATGAGACTACGCCGACGGTCGCGATCACACTCAGTAACGCCACCGCCGATGCCAGACGAGTTTAGACGTCAACTTATATTGGAGCGTCAGAAACAAATAGATTTAAGAAATTCATTGAGTAGACAACCTGGAAAAATTGGCGTAAGCGGTTATTTTCAGCTTAATTAAGTTATCGATGATTTTACGTTTTTATGATTTTTAAGTCATAATGCAATAAACAATAATAAAAGAACACGCATTTACATTTTTATGTGTAGGATGACAGAATGAAAAGACAAGGACCACCAGGTCCACGAGGAGGCGGACGGGGAGGGCGTGGTGGATTTCAATCGAGGACAATAAGAGGTAGAGAAGATATTCTAAAAACAAATGTTCACGGAACTGATGTTTACGTTGCAAGCTACGCTAATACAAAATAAGCTAATTTATAATTCAGCTACTATTTATTTGTAACTTACTTTGCGCTTATACACATGCTTTAGCTTTATTTTGCTGTTTTTAGTCTATTTTCTTTTCTTTTGGTATTACTTTTTGATTTACTCCATTTATTATGAACTAAACTTTATTCATACTTTCTAGAACACTTTTTTTTGGGATAGTTTAATTAGTTTACGTGATGCTACAAGATAAAACTTATAGCGTACTTCGTAACCCGCTAAAGCAATAAAACAATTTATATACAATGCAAAAATACAATATTTTACAATGCAAGTTCTTGTTAAAACTTTTTGTTCTAGCTTTACAATGATATTATGTGTCGTGTCTATGAACAGGACGACAGGATGAACGCCGTGCATGGGTTCATGATATGTTCGACGGCGGAGATGAGCCAAAAAAAGGCTGATTTAAAAATAATTTTGTAAATTCCTCGTCAGCAGTAGCCCATCTACTCACCAGGTTGCCAGTCGCGTCATCATTACATCCAATAGTATAGTGTTAGTTTAGTTAGCTTACTGTTTTCCGAGAATTCTGAAATAATATGTAGCGTATAATTATATATGTAATATGTAGTAGTATTAATCCTATCAAGTTGATGAAAAACCATTTTTGAAAAATATTTACAATTATATCCATAATTTTTTATACATAGGCGTAGAATTTTAAGTCGTGTTTTTCGTTTGGAATGTTGAAACTAAAGCAAACATTGACTAAATAATTTTATTGTATACTTTTACAATGACAATTGCATAACAATGGTCGTTTATAGGCCATATGTAATTTATCATATACAGTACAGTGGACTAAAATCTCTTCATTGTAAATGAAATAAAAATAAATTTTCGATTTAAATTATGCAAGTACATATCAATTTTGTGTTTCGGCAGTTTTCATTCGCACTTTGTTCTTGTACACTTTTGCCATTTCCCGGCCAGCTTCTATAGTTAGTTTGTACATCCGTTCGTTACTTGCCAGCACCTCCCTCACAAGATCTGGAATATCCAGAGATTCAACCTGAGCTGCGGCTAGCATTCCGGCAGAACCAAACTGATCACTTGACTGGAGTGCTTCCTTAAACCCATAGTAGGGTCCATCTAGATTAATTGGGGAAGGGCCTGGGCTAGATACTCCAGTCGTTTTTCTTGCTTTAGCTGCCTTGAGCCCACTCATTGACTTGTATTTAAATAATTCTGGAAGGAAAATTTCAGTATAACTTGGATCTTTCCACGACTTCCGGTTTCGTTCGAGAGACTCCCTTGCCGCTAATTTGAGCCTTTCCTGAGATCTTTCCTGCCTTAATTTATGGGAGCGTCTTTTCTTCAGCTCCGTCTGGTACACTTCTTTCTCCAAAATAGCATGAATGTTCCTTTGATAGCGCGAAGAAGGATGCGACTCGTGCTCTCCCTTGGGTACCTTCCTATTTGGCATATTTGAAGATGTCTTTGATGATTTAGAATGCTCGCCTGTCCCCTTAGCTGTTGGGGTGATTGCACTACTTTTTTCATCGGTTGAGGAGCT
>JAHZND010000451.1:0-17430 GCA_027744115.1 Acrocyrtus sp. NNG-2020
CTGGGCTCTCTAAGCAAAAGAGAAGTTCTCTGAAGGACAACTGAGCGGAGAGCTGTTAGCGCAGCCCATTGCCAAAGGGTTTAACCACAAGGACATTATTTTTTCCATCTGAAGAGAAGTCAAGTTGGGAGAGCTTTTTGGTATCCTCTGCAAACTACCTAATTTTATGCTTAGGCTGTACTGAAAAAACAGTTTTTTCCCTCTGAGCTCCTGACTACCACCAACATCACATCACTACCATCTCTCATTAGATGTCAGAGATGGAAAGGGGATGAACGTGAGCGCTGAGCAACCAGAATAAAAAAATGTTATCGTTTGGGTGGTTGCTCACAACAAAAAAATACTGTGCAGTACAGAATGGGTAATCTGTATAAAATAGGGAGAGGGAACGAGGACGACGAGGATAGAGAATAATTTTAGGTAGCTTAGTAGCTGCAATCCACAATAAAAATTTATGGTAAGGTATTCCTTTCATATGAAATGAACGCACTTTTATGGAGAGGAATCATCACTACCGTACCTACTTCCAAGTAATTTTTTTGAAGCCCTTTTTGGTGGTATGGCAGTTGAATAGCTCATATCCTATCCTATTATCTTACGGGCAGGTAGATTGTAGCTTTCGTGAAAGCCCATAAAAACGGTACTGACTGGGGAACGGTGTGGATGTGTAGGATGTGGAGTGCATTTAAAAATCATTGTGTTTTATATGTACTGAAGGTGAGTGTGAGGGAAGGAACAATTTTTGGGTATTCGCAGCATTGTTAACGGAAGGAGTACATATGTAACTGTGCGATATGATCTGCGCCGTGTGCACATGATAAGTCCATGGATAAATGTATATTTTTTCATAGAGCTGCTGCGAAAACGTGTGATGATGAATTGCACATGTTCAGAATTTCGATTAGGCACGGAAATTAGTGTGTCGATTTTAGGCGGAGTTTTATCTTCAAAAGAAGGCAAGTGGTAATGAAGAGGGCGATCCTCTAGAAAAATATGATTGGATAAATTAATTGACTATAAATGAAAGACAGTTGCTTTTTAAAAAAAAACTTCCAGAAGCAATTTCATTGTAGTGGTGAAGGGCCTTTTGAATGCGGTTGATGATGCACTATGCATAAAAATACGGAAGGAGAAGAAGGTGAGAGCTAATTGAAAAAAACAAAGACTCGTTACAAGCTATCAATTAAGAGCAGTGGAAGCAATAACAATTGTTTTGCGATGAATGATAACGGTTCAGTGACGCTTTTGTGAGGTGTCGCGCTTCGCCCCATTATCGTACAGACTGAGGACAGACGTGTGTCATCAATCATCAGCCATTTAGAGAGCGAACTCTGCGCTTCACGTGCTACTACTACTAGAAAACATGTCATTTCATTAATCACTCCATTTACGCACTCATTTTTCATCGCGAACAATAACTAATCTGGGTTAATGTTATATGTAAGAGGAAATTACAGAAGCTGTAAGAGAATGAGCGATATGATCGGGAAATTTGTTTTCCAGATAATGGGTAAGGAAATGTGGGCAAACGTCAATGTTTTTTTTTGTTAGATCACTGTTCTGCTGTCAGAAAATTAATTTGAATACGAGTACAAGCAGTATGGAATAATAGATGAAAGAAATGTTTTTAAAATAATTTTTCAGGCATAAGCACTAATTTTGCAATTGACAGTCCCATATATAATACAGCTTTTTATGTTGCCGGAAGTGGGCATAGTTGTTATTACCACGTTTACCTTTTCGATGCACACGCAGCCAATTTGTACGCACAATCAGACTAGGTCTTTGAATTGGTGGCTGAGGAATAATGGAATCAACGAGTTATGTTTTAGTTTTACGCAAATATTGTAACGTCCATTCTTTAACATAACAGGTTAATGTTACTTATCAGGCATCAGGATTACTTTGCAAATGCAGTGGGACATGATGTAATTACTTTAATGTGAGCAATGCAGGAGTTGTCATAAACTGCCATAAGTCTAATTAAAAAGTAAATTAATTATTTACATAATTAAATTAAAAGTCCAAGATTCTTTGGTCAAATCAAGCTTTCCAATTTTAAGGATCATCTTCTGCCACTTCTCTGAGCGCTTTGCCAAATCTTATTGCAGCAATTGCTGTGGGAATTGGAATTTGGAATACCGACTAGCTAAATGCATATGTTTAGAACCCCATCCATAGTCCCATCAATGGCACTTTGCCACATGTTCAGCAGCAAAAGCTCGACGCGCTAACTTCTACACACCAAAACCAAAGCAAAAAGACCAGCTTCAGGTGAATCTGCAATTGCAATGCAATCTGCACAAAGTTGTGTAGCGCATCCTCTTCGCCTAAAAATATAAAGCAGCTGCGCAGCGATTTTCCGAGCTTTTGCAAGGAAAAAACGTGCCGCATGCGTTTCCGGTCCTTATAAAGTTGCTCTATATCCTTGCTCCGTAAATATGGACAGAGCAAAGTAATTTGCTGGCTGTAAATAAAGTGTAGTAGAATATTTTTAGTATGGGCTGATCTCCTTTGTAATTAATTTAGTGTCATTTCAATGAATTTTTATAGACTGCTGGCGGCTGTAAATTGCAGATTTAATTTTAAAGAACGTGCCTTTTTGTAATTTAGCATTTAGCCACGTGTGTATAATGTGCTTGTTGAAGATTTGCTCAAAGTAATTAATTAGTGTTTTTAAAGAAAGAGACTAAAAGCGTTTCGGCGTTAGCAGCTAGGAAAATGGCTCCAACAACGAGATCGAAAGCGAAACAGAAGGAAAAGAAGGAGGAAACGGGTGCAGTATCTGGGAGTGGGGGGTGCCCCTTCAGTATTTCTGAGGCGAAGAGGTATTGGGACCAGTATGCCAACTTGGAATTTGGAAAGAAGCTCCTATTTAATCCGGAGTACACTTGGGTTATCGCTGCCGCCCTGTTCGTGGCGGAAATAGTTATCAATAGTTTTATTGTTGTTGCCCGTCCATGTAAGGAATGATTTTATTTTGTATTTACCAAAATATTAAAATGCATTTGATTTTTTAAATCTATGAATGGTTCCTGGATATGTGCCATATGTTATGTCTGGAATCTTTTTATTGTTTAAACACTATTTAACTGATTATTTATTATTCTCCATTTCTTATAGATTTTTGTATTATGTCATATCGGATAAGCTCTTCAGTATCTAGACTCCAGTTGATAGTTAGCCAGTTACGGTCTTCTCTGTAAATAGGTTTTATATTTGTCTCTGCTTTCTCTTTAGGTGCCTCCTTACGCCCTTCTGTTTTTGACATTTACATCGTACAGAATTCACTCAATATTCGTGCTCCGACTTTTTAACGATCCGATTGCAATAATACTCGTCTACTTTGCAATTAACCAGTTTCTCCAGGGGAGGTGGACGCTGGGCAGTTTGTCATTCAGGTATTTATACATTTACATCTATCTAACTATTAGTCTCGCTTTAAATTTTTTTAACGCTTTCGCAATGTCAATTGAAATTTAATCATTTATTTTAATACTCGAAACTGACTGATAATTATTTGCTAATTGCTAATTAACAGTTTGGCTGTATCTGTGAAGATGAACATTCTTCTGTATGCACCTGCCTTGCTCACCGTATACCTCACACAGCTTAGTTTATTTGATACGATTGTTCAGCTTGCAGTGTGTGGGAGTCTTCAGGTATCACGGCACATTTATAATACAACGAGTTTTACGAGGAGTTAATAGAATATTTGCAGATTAAATTTTGACTTCCTAAAAATTAATAGTTTATTGTTGAAAAACGTTTTACAGGTGGTTCTTGCTTTGCCCTTTCTACTAGTCAATCCTTGGTCGTACATTTCACGGTCCTTTGATCTAGGAAGAGTTTTCTTTTATGAGTGGACTGTAAACTGGAAATTTCTCCCGGAAGAAGTATTTCTTAATCGTTACCTGCACATTGGGTTGCTGTCAGCTCATATTTTGGTGCTTTTAATATTTGTGCCAATTTGGATTCGCTTTCTTCAATCGTACCATTCATTTGAGAAAGTTGCTAACACGGCAGAAGGAAAAGTGCCCATGCAAATTAGGACCCAACTCGTTGTCTTTCCTCTCTTCGTTTCGAACTTTATAGGAATTTGTTTCAGCAGATCACTGCACTACCAATTTTACGTGTGGTATTATCACACAATCCCTTATCTGCTATGGTGTACACCACTACCCGTGAGAGTAAAGTAAGTTTTTAGTAATTCTTGAATATTTGTGATGGCTTACTTTAATTACATAATTTAAATACAATAGAAACTTTTACATTTCAATGATTATATTTAAACACTATGCAGGTTGATAATATTTGGAACAATTGAAATGTGTTGGAATGTCTTCCCAGCTACTGCATGGTCGAGCTTATCACTAGTACTATGTCATTTAATAATGTTGGCTAGCATTTGGATGTACTGTCAGCCAAAGAAGGATTGGTCCAAGGCTGAATGGAGAGACCGGCAGACAAATGAAAACAAAGATGAATAAACACATCAATTAATTTATGCTGCATTTTAACAATCGAATTTAATTACGTTACTGTTACATACACTTTACAATTACACAAATTGCAATAAAATAGAAGTAGCAAACATTTAAAAAATATTTTTAAATAATATGTTAACGCTTCTGGTCTCCCAAATCATTTATGGAGTCTTCATCAACCTCCGGCCACTTCTCGGGAATGACATCAAACAGGTCATCTTTAACATCTCCTTGAATAACTATTTCGTCATCGCCAGTAACTGAAGAGGAAGCTGCGAATCTGGTAGAAAAAAATTTGGCTGCGAGTTTTAGATCTACGCCCCACGATCCCAGTCCAGTGATCACTAAAATCACATTAACAAAATAAGTTATTTTTAGTTTCATGAAAATGAAGAGACCTTTACCATTTTCAAATTTCATAGTTGTCTGTTAGCTCAGTCTTCTTAACCAGCACCTACCTGTAACTGACTTTTTCTTCCCTCTGGGTGCTCTCGAAACATTAATTTTCTTTGGACCAGCCTTTCCAGTAGGTTTCTTAGTATGGACGAGTCCTTTCCCACCTCGTTTTTGCCTACCTTTCTTCTCCTCCTCCGTTCCGCCATCAACAGCAAGCTAAATTATAAATCAGAAATAGGAATTATGGAAAAACACAAGGAAAGAGAATAAAAAATCCCATCTTCACATTTTAGACAAACAAAAAATACCTTTCCAAGCTCCGAAGGTAGATTTGCTTCTACCCACTGTCTGCATTTCTCATAATCCGGAAAGTATTCACAATACTGAAAAAAATCAATTTCATTTAAATAAGTAAAAACAAAAAATTTCGCGGTCACAGTTAATTTTTGACACGGAGTTTATTAAAGAACTAAAAGTAATTTACTTCTGGAGGAAGCCCACAGTTGCCACAATACGTAACTTTCAAAGGATATGATATCTCCACTTTCTCCTCAGCTCCGTCAGGCGCCTCCCGACTTTCTCCGGTTGCCTCAACCTCTTGTGGCGCTGCGTTTTCTACGTCTCCCATTTTAATACTTGTCGAAACACTACTTTCGGCGAAATCGTTAATGAATACAACCAACAACAGAACCCACAAAGCAGTTAATTTAAACGAGATATGGAAATTTAATTATTTTCTTTCTTGTATCCTTTCTCTTTCCTCTCGACTTTCCTCTTCTACAAAAGTTTTTTTACAGGATATTGGAATCCAGACGGACAGGCAGGTATTTAAGAAATTTTTTATTCTGCCAAGTTCTTCATTTCAAGCTAGGGGAGATGTCGTGCTACTCTCGCACCTCATTTTGGGGCACTCTGATAACACTCTCCAGTATCATTACCTATCCCATTGTGGTACAGAACATAATATATCACACAAATGCAAGTTGCACTTTCACGATTCGATCTGCTTTGTAGCAAGAACAAAAACAATTTTTTTTGGAATCTACTTTCGACCTCAATTGGCAGTTTGGTTACTACCTTCAGAGTTGTGAAGTATAAATTCCTTGAAAGTGACAACTTTAATTTTAACAGATCTTTAATCTTGAAACGTGACAAAATAAACTTCCTTTTCATCCACTTTGTTGACAGTGCGCTTTGTTGTTGATTGTTGATTGGAATATTGGAAATCAAGGGAGATTACGAGACTGAATCAGGACACTAGATCAAAGACACAATTTCCTTTTCATCCACTTTGTTGACAGTGCGCTTTGTTGTTGATTGTTGATTGGAATATTGGAAATCAAGGGAGATTACGAGACTGAATCAGGACACTAGATCAAAGACACGAAAAAGGATCCATCAAAATGTCTGCGGCAGTATCTGAATCGATTGGAAAGTTACTTTTGGAGGGATACAAGATGCTAGCGGACTCGTGTGAAGTTTGTTATGTGAGTTCTCGCAGCAGCATACTTACCGACATTTAATTTTTTTAAAAGACCAGCTAATTTGAGCTAATTATGTTTCTATTGCTCATTTACAGACGGTCCTAATGCAAGATAGAAGGGGAAAAATCGTCTGTGTGAAATGCGATAGTGCTCCAAAGACGCAGCCAGGGCACGGACAGGGAGACATGAACGGTGTCATTTCAAAGGGAGAATTGTTAAGCAATGGAGATGTTCATGGGGGTAAGTGACAAGATAGAGCACGCAGTGTTCACTGGAAAATTATATCCCTAATTATATTTTTCCATCATTTTGCAGACACTTCTCAACAAATCCTAAGCGAAGCCAGTGTATCCGCATTGTCTGTCAGTGAGGAAGTACTCGCTGCTGAAATGAAAATGGCAGCGTTGAGTTTAAAGCGCCTTTCCCAGCAGGGCCATGACCTCCAAGGAAAACTTTTGTACATCAAGTACATTCGAGAAGTTGCTGAAACTCTGTCGTCACTTAAAGCACTGCAAAAGCCATAATAATGATAACCGAAAAAGAAATAACCTCTATCCATTCTTGTATTCTCTTTTGATTTTTTTGTTTTTTAAAGTTTATTCTACTACCACACAACTTATAACAATCCTTGTAATTGTATCAACTGATCTAACCTTACTACAAGTACCTGTACTAAACATTTATGCAGATAATTCTTTATACTCGCAATCGCAATAAACTTGTAATGTAATGTGACATTATAAAACAGTTTCGTCAACATCTACTAATTAATTATCCACGTTACAGGAGTCATTTATAATGAGAGGGTAGTCTTATCAACTTGTTTCCTTAGGTCGTCAACTTTGTATCTCTCCGTCCTGGCTAGCTGCTTGTAGCACCCGAGGTACAACTCCCAATGAGGGAACTTAATCCACTTCTCCTCGAACTCCTTCAAAGTTTCCACGAATGCTTCTTCCAGCATAGGGAGCTTGGAGTGGCAAACTGTTGGGAAAAGATGGTGAAGGGTGTGGTTCCCGAAGGTGACAAGGACCATGAAGAGATTCTGGAACACTGTTTCCACCCTGTCCCTTGTGGCGTCAATTTGGCCAAATCTAATGCATATGAAATATAGTTATGGATTAGCTGAAAATTTTTAATAAATATTTTTGACATTCTTATTTGATATTTTATGCACCCAGACTGACCCAAAGTCATGATCTTCTCTTGCTTCATCGCCATCATGGAAAATATTGGGGTGGTGGTGCTGGCCATTCTGTCCAATTTCCAGGAAAGTGAATGAGGTGGTAGTATGAATGATGACCCAGCTGAGAAAACCGGCCGCAGGGGTAGGTGCAATAAGCATAAGTGAAAGTACTTGCATAATTACGATAAGATTCTCTGGGCGCACTTTAGAATATCCCATGTAGATGCGATACCACCTCCTAATGAAATCCAGCCAGAAGGCTGCAGCGTATATTCCATGAGAATAAACAATTGGCAAATACTTCTGCCACCACACACGTTCCTTATGAGGCAAAAACTCGTATGTTGGGGTTGCAAACAGCTCAAGATCCTAAGAGAATTTGTAAAATGATGTTAAAGAATTTCCTTAAGCGATTTCGAAAAAACCTATGCAAAGATTTTACTGTATAAATAGTGCATACCAAAATGGTGTTTGGATAAAGATGATGGGAGAAAAAGTGACTGATCCTGAATTCGTAGGAGGACACAAGTCCGAGATCAAAGTAGTAGCGACGGCGTGTTTCGCGCATATGGAGAAAGTTGTGAGCTCCAACCAAAACAGTTGCTAGGATTGCACCAGAAATGACACTGCATGTCCAAGAATTCAGCGATGCTCCCAGTATAGCGAATGCAACTGCGAGTGCTGCAAGAGAGTCTTCCATTAGGAGCATTCCGGGAGTGGATTTGCTTCCTATTTTCTGTGTGGAGTTAATCATTTTTTAAAACCTGGTTATTATTAAATTATTACTGGTAGTTTCCTTCGAGGACTTAATAGTGGTAGCAGCTACCTACCCTTAAAATTGGAGCAGTCTTTCTCTTAAGTGTCTTAAAAAAGCCGTCTTCCCTGAAAGTATATGGACTCATGCGGGGTCCAACTGCCTCTCCAACGTAATAGTCTTTGAGCATCTTCTCAACCAGTTCTGGGTTCACCATATGGGCGGTTTCGAAAGCTTCTGTGATATCTAGGCCTCTCGACATATCTAGCCAGTCCGACCCTCCGGGATGTTTGTCGGCATACTCTCCGAAGTCATAAAGCTTGTTGTGAATACGCCAGTGTCGCCCCAAATTGTCGTCACCCTTTTTACCTGAAAATTAAGAGTCATTTTGCAAAATGAGCAAACAGATTCGTTATCTTATGTAAAGCAATCTCAGCTTGTAGCAGATTACCCTTAAGCCAGTCTTCCGGATGTCGGATAGTATCTCTGTTTGTAGGATACTTGTAGATCCCAGGATAGCTAGACGGCACTTCTGCGTCTTTGGGGGCCATTTTTGATGTTTAGCTATAAAGATTTTTAGCTTTTAAAAATTACTTGTCACTCACAAAATGCTTTCACAGTTCCAAAAACTGCAGAATACTTGCGGCTCAGCAAGCAGGCCACCCCAACTTTTCGTCAACTGTGGTATGACATGCTCAAACCTTCCATTTTTATATCTATGTCAATTCTACTCCACTATGTGTAACAGTAAATCTCCTTAAGTACATCGGACACATTATGTGGATGCTGCGTCATTTTCTTTAGGGTTCCTAGAGTAAGCTTCTCCGCAATGAATAACCTCACCCACGTACAGAGATTAGTAGCCAAAGATTAATGTTATAATCTTTTCTTTAAACATTCTTCGGCATTCCAGGTTGGGATTCCCAGCCTTCAGTCCAGCTTGCATTTGTAGTCATTTTATCAGTTAGGCACATATTTCGATTTCTTTTCTTGTTCCCGTTCTCATGCAAAGATATACACACATTTCGTAACTTGATTCTATCGGTGTATGGCTAATACTACTCCGATAAGCTTTATCTTTACATTTCGCCATTTGTGGTGGATGAACTTAAGCCAGAGATTTGACTTATGGCACAATTGTCAACTATGATTAAATGACAATTTAATAAAGAGCCATTTAAAACCTTCTTAGGCTATGCGTGTAGCAGGTGTTTGTGGCGTGTGCAACTGCTTAGGAGAGAAATGTGTTGAAGTATGCGAATGTATTTGTGAAATGTAAAATGACAATTTGGCAATACATACAATACGGGTTATGGCTCTACAGAGTCACACTGTAATCATACAGACTCATTCTCAGATTAAATACATCATTACTCAATTTTATCCGAATTACAGTTTCTTATGAAATAGTTTTACATTCGCTATTATCGTCTTAATGACAGATTTTTTGTGTATAGCCGGATGTCCAGTGGATATGCAGACATTCATATATCTGGCGCGTGTATCGTAGCATCAACAGCCCTATATTTCAAATATAACATTTAAGAATTTATTAATCAGATTAACATTTTTGAATTGAGTTACTAGAAGTTATCAAATGACAACTGAACTGAACCAAGTTTTTTTAATTGCAAGTAAACGTAATACATAGGTAATACATTGCATACCTACTTCAAAACTTTAGGAATACCACATTAACTGACTGTTTCGTCCCTCCATTAATTCGTTTGTGAGTAAATTATGCAACTTTTTTAATTTCATGTTAGTCAAATAAAACTAACTGAAAGCGATGAAAGTCATAGTATGAAACGATTGACACGACTCTCTGAAAATTAAATTGAGACAAACTAAAGTTGACTGCACCCCATTTGAAAATAATTATACTACATTAGTTGACCTTGAGGAATTAAGTTAAGGAGAGCAAGAAACAAGAATTTGTTTATTTTGACAATGACTGATAAACTAAAACGGAAAGAGGCTGGTGGATTATAATATTTTGCAAGAGTTACTAAAATACAGGCAACGATGTATGTAACGATGTAAAGCGATTTTCAGAATGTTGGGTTAGGTTTAGGTTACGTAATGAACAGCCGCAAGTGTAAGGTATAATACCGATAAGAAATGTGGCAAAAGGAATGCTCTTTCTACGCAATAAGAACTTTCAACTTCTCGTTTGAATATGAGTATTTATCTATTTCGCAATGTTGTGCTGTGTGATACTGCTGCTGCGCTAGAAAGCTTGTAAATAATATTTGAACATGCCGATGGAAAAAGGACTCACAGTTTCCACAAATTAATTTCGTTGGTTGCAGCCAATTAAATTTCATGATCTTTCAAAACGAAATATTTTTCTATGAAATGTATGTGGAAAATCCGGATGTCCTATAATCTGATGTTTTTCTAGCAGTAAGTACATAGGTATCTACTATATTAATTACATATAGAACACTTTTGTAGATAAGGACAGTGGCCAAAATTAATGCAACATACGGAAGGAAGAATTGAAGTGTTCAGCGACGGTAATAGAATATTTAAAATTATAAGATGTACTACTGTAGAAGATAGACTACTCTTTTCGTTTCCTTTTGTCGTACTACCTTGGTTTCAAGTAGGCACGGTGCGGTAGTGCATCCCGTGTGGAACTAATGTTTACTGATGTAACCAGAAGAATCTTTATTGACCGAAGCATGTTGGTTAAAGTTTTTACAAGATACTCATTGTTAATTATTTGCTAGTATGGCACCCAAAATGGCAGCAAGTCTACCAGTATTGTTACAATAAGAAATGCTAATTGATGTAATATCCACTTAATTAGAATTTGAAAGATCAATGTAAAAATTAGANGGCACCCTTAAAATGGCAGCAAGTCTACCAGTATTGTTACAATAAGAAATGCTAATTGATGTAATATCCACTTAATTAGAATTTGAAAGATCAATGTAAAAATTAGAAGGTGATGGTCGTCCTGTTGATCTGTTTCCTCGAATCCTCAAGTTTGTGTCGCTCCGTTCTGGCTAGCTGCTTGTAGCACCCGAGGTACAACTCCCAGTGGGGAAACTTGATCCATTTCTCCTGGAACTCGTGCAGCGTTTCGACAAAAACATCCTCCAGTAAGGGAAGCTTGGAGTGACATACGGTGGGAAAGAGATGGTGAAGAGTATGATTTCCAAAAGTGACAAGGACCATAAAGAGATTCTGGAACACTGTCTCCACCCTGTCCCTCGTTGCGTCAATTTGGCCAAATCTATGTCCAGTATCATACAAGTTAGTGGTTAGCTAAAGATTGCGATCTTGCAAAAAATACCTTTTTGGAAGCTCACCCAAAGTCATGGTCATCTCTTGCTTCATCACCATCATGGAAAATATTTGGGTGGTGGTGCTGGCCATTCTGTCCGATTTCCAGAAATGTGAATGAGGCAGTTGTGTGAATGATGACCCAGCTGAGGAAACCAGTCTGAGCGTTGGGCGCAACCAGCATGAGCAAAAGTCCTTGAAACACTACAATAAGGTTCTCCGGACGAACTTTCGAACAACCCATGTAGATGCGATACCACCTTCTAATGAAATCTAACCAGAAGGCAACTGCATACAGAGCATGAGAATACAGTATCGGCATGTACTTTTGCCACCAAGAGCGCTCCTTATGCGGCAAAAACTCGTATGTGGGAGTTGCCACCAGCTCAAAGTCCTGAATGAAGGAATTACAAAAAGATATTTTTACAGCATTCCGACAAATCGAAATAATGTATCACTTTAAAGTAAAAGTTACCAAAACTGTGTTTGGAAAGAGATGATGAGAGAAAAAGTGACTGATCCTGAATTCATAGGAGGACACCAATCCAAGATCAAAGTAGTAGCGACGGCGTGTTTCGCGCATATGGAGAAAGTTGTGAGCTCCAACTAAAACGGTTCCAAGAATAACCCCAGAAATGATGCTACAAGTCCAGGAGTTAAGCGATGCTCCCAGTATAGCGAATGCAACTGCAAGGGCTGCAAGAGAGTCTTCCATTAGAAGCATTCCTGGAGTGGATTTGCTTCCTATTTCCTGTGGAATTTAAATTAAAGATTAAAACTGGTGACTATTTCCTAAACGGTTGATAAAAATACAAGTTACCTTTAATATTGGAGAAGCTTTTCTCTTGAGTGTCTTGAAAAAACCGTCCTCTCTAAAAGTAAATGGGCTCATACGGGGCCCAACTGCCTCTCCTACATAATAGTCTTTGAGTAGTCTCTCAGCTAGGTCGGGGTTTACCATGTGAGACGTTTCGAACGCTTCTGTAATGTCCAGGCCTCTCGACATATCTAACCAGTCCGAACCCCCAGGATGCTTATTGGCATAGGCTCCAAAGTCGTAAAGTTTATTGTGAATGCGCCAGTACTTCCCAACATTGTCATCATTCCTCTTGCCTGCAAACAGTAAAGCGCAGCCATTGCAACCATTTGCTTTTCTCGATAAGTTCTTAATTTGTCGCACGTTACCCTTAATCCAATCTTCTGGATGTCTGATGGTATCCCTGTTTGTAGGATACTTGTAGATCCCAGGATGGCTGGACGGAACATCTACGTCTCTGGGGGCCATTTCGAGTAGAGGTTGATTTTAAACTTAACGTCTCCAAAAGTATTTCCCCGTTTCCGAGAAAAAAGTCTTCAGGATGCCAGTCCAACTCTCCAGGAACTGTGACACGAACGTTGTATTTTTTCGTTTATATAGTACTGAAGAATCGAATTTACTCTTTATCCACACAACAGCCTTCTACACATCTGAAAATACTTCCATTTCAATTTTCATTTAGTAAGAAAAGGTACTTTTCCAAATGAATTTTTGCAGCTGGTCAAGTGACAGTTTTCTTCGTGCTTCGTGCATGACTGGGGTTGACCGTATAAAAATAGGATTTACTAGGGTCACGTAGCATCTTTAGGGAAACTCTCAGTTAATATTATCTCTATTACAGCAATTCATTTAGCTGAAATTTAATATCCCGATCCTTTGTGAAAACATGTCACTTAAACGACAGCTCAGTCAACTAATCTTGATGTGGTGAGTTATTGATGCTGCGCAGGACTACCTTACAGTATTGTTACCAACTTTAATATTGACATATTGATGAGCTCTTTCTGCATCAGCGCAAGTCCGTAGCAGGTACTATTAGAGCGCGTGCAACCGATGACAATGTCAAAAAATTGCGTTTTAAAAATCAACAATTTCCTGAGTACATTGAAGCTAACAACGCTTCCAGACTTGTTATTTGTTAGGTATTTGGATAACGCTAGCAAAGCAAGGGAATGCCAGAAGAGATTAAATATTAAAATATGATTTACTATTACTCAATAGTCAACATCATTCTAATTGCCAATTGCAATTGACAATACGTACAATGAAATGAAGGATTCGCCGTTATCGCCTTAAATGATTTTTATGCATAAATCGGATGTCCTATCCAGTATCCAGGTATACACAGCGTAGCTCTGTTATAAATCAAAGACATTTTTATTCCTACAAATCCTGTAAAAATTGGATGGCGAATCAAGCGGTAGTTTTCGTGTAACAACTTCATCTGATTGAGATGTTGCAAATTGGATCAGTTGCGAAAACACTTGAGAGGTCCAGATGCATAATCCTCTTTGTGTTTAGTGTAACCGAGATACCCTATCGCCAACTGCCAAGTCTAATTTTACACTCAAGTCATGCAATCACATTACTCGGTTTCGGTACCAGAATTAAAAAATTAATTGTAATTTTCAAAATCAAACTTGGAAACCCGAACTCGGGATACATGTCTGATTAGACTGCAAAGTAGGTATATTACCTTCCTACATTGACTTGGCAGATTTTGGGATAGATGCTTCTTTGCTGCTGTTTTTTCATGTTGCTTGCTGGTGCAGTTGTACTCGCACTCATGATTTTCTTCTCTAATATTACATAACACAGTATACAGTATAGTGGGTGAATGATGATGATCATGACCGTTTGTTTAGTCGTAATGTGAAGTTGTACCTAACAACACCACCTGTTTCTGTCCCTTCCTTCCTTAAATAAGTTTTGATAGCACGCAATGTATCGCGGCTTTCCGCGTAGAAATTAGTCAACTTGGCTGAGAAAACGTTTGTAACGACACTTGCTCGCAAATTTTTCAGAACGTCATATATGATATAGCACGCTCACAATATTACATCATCGTTGTGTGAGCACATGTCTAATAATGTGGGCATTTTGACATTTCCAAGTCAATATGCAATATCCCAGAGTAGAAAATCTAGCACGCTCACAATATTACATCATCGTTGTGTGAGCACATGTCTAATAATGTGGGCATTTTGACATTTCCAAGTCAATATGCAATATCCCAGAGTAGAAAGTAAAATTAAACGTTTTGAATACAGACTGTGTCACTATTTTGCCATAATCGGTCAGTACAAACTGCAATCTTTGTTTGCTAAAATTGGTTGGCTGCTAATGAAATGTGAGCAGTGTTTACCGACTTTCGGCCGCGCAAGTTGCGAGAGAAACAGTTAACGCTGACTTTGGAGGAAAGTGATAACTTCTGATAAGCTATAAGCTCGGTGTGCATTATCTGTTTAAATAGCTAACAGTTATTAAAAAGATGGAGGGGTCTGCCGATGAGTCTGAGTCTGTGGTGGAGGTCGAGGTGCAAAATAAATTGGAGGAATACTTAAAACTAAATGAAGTTAATACAGGGGAAGAAGACATGACGGAAACGGATTCTAGTATTGTAGTAAAGAGGTAAATTGACATTAATTAAGAGTCATTTTTGTGGGTAACTTGAGAATTGACAACTTTTGTTTACAAATTAATAATGGTGCCCTCTTGATTGTAATATTTAGATGGCTCAGTTGGTGCCGTTCCCAGTCACTGGTTAAATGTGCTGAAACCGACGTTCCTTCTTCTATTCTTCCGAAAAACTATAGAGGTATATTGATAGACGTGAAGGTGGGTGGAAAGAAGCGCGGTCCTGATGACAAAATTTACTTGGCACACAAGGAACTGCGCGATAAGGTACAGAACACATTCGGATCCGAGTCTTTTCAATAGTACTGAAAAGTGCACAGAGTTAATTTCTACAAAAAGGCAAGAATAATAACATCTTTATGATTATAACGGCAGGTTGCAAGAGGAAACTGCGTCTTGGAACTAAGCAAAATTGAGAAAGGCAAAATCGCAAGTACAAAATACATATTTCTAGTATTCGCCTTAAGAAAGTTTTCGGGGGGAATGGGGGATGAGGATGACTCCACTTGCAGCGTGTCGCAATGGCAAAAGTATTTTATCAAAGTAAGATCAAAAGAAAGTCCAAGTCCGAACTATTTTGGTATTAATGTTGTCTTTCTGCTGTCTGTAATAATCAATTTTACTTTCTTTCTGTTGTAGCCAATAGAAAGTGCAAAATTGATAATAGGTACTGAGAAAGCTAATGGGGAAGCTGCTCATGTCAGTGCGCTAAAATTGTTTGGAAGGTCCTACCTCTGCTGCGGGTCTAAAAATGTTCATTTACTAATTAGGAATAAAGGTAGATACGTCATGTAGATATTAAAACATTTGGTATTTGCCACACTTGATGTCTATTCAGTAATTTCAAACCTTCCATTTTGCAGATGATATTTCGAAATACACGGAATCCAGATTTGAATTCGCACGGCGAATAGCCAGGTCTTTCTACGACACATATTTAGATAATACTGAGATATCTGAGGAGAAAAAACAATCTCTGCTGTCATTTTTGCAAACGAACAAGTACACAGGAGTAGCGGAAATGATCCAGCCTCATTATCAGCACGTCGTTAATTTAAGTTACCTTGAGAGACCTGTTTTAAAGTAAGTGTGGGAGCTTGTTTTTCCTGAAACTTATGAGGCGATTACACATGTAAAATATTTATTGTCATTAATTATCTTTTTAACAGGTTCATATGCTGGACGAAGCCTGATATTTCTGGAAACTTTTCTGGTAATGATTCCTACTGTGCTCTACCCGTCAACGAATGCTTAGATAGGGCGAAGGAGTTTGGGCTAGAGACAGTTGATTATGAATACGTTAATCTTCCTGATGGCCAGACTCTCGATGAATCGGTTGAAGAATATATGGAGAAAATAAGAAACGAACATGGCCATGAAGGAAAGGTGATCTACTTTTTGGATAAGGATAATATGACAATTGGGCTAATTAAGAAGAAAACTGCGTGGTATGTTATTCTGCGAGCAATACGTGAGAAAATTGCACTGTTCTCTTCGTCAAAAAAATCATACTCAGGATCGGAAAGGAGCAGCATGGTTACAAAACGAATTAAGAATATTCAAAGCTGGCTGGAATTTTCAGATGGATATGCTGATAGTTGGATTGTAAGGAAAATCAACTTTTCGTATTTTTAACTGCGCTAAACGATTAATTGACTGAGTTGGTTATTATTTATTCGTTCTTCATAGAGAATTGCAATCTCATTTGTGCAATGGACACAATCTCGAAAGGGTATTGAAGATGCTCGAGCTGAATTTCCAATACTGTTCGAAAAGTTTTTGCGAGCAGATGCAAAGGCGAAAAAGGAGCTGGATTCGACACTGGCGTGTGCAGACATGAAAACTTTGAAAACATGAAAATATGACCTGTCCATTTATTAACAGCAAACTCCATTGCGTGCTAAGGGATACGGGAATAAATATTCAATGTTGAAGACAAATGATTATGGACGTAACTTATTATATTTTAAGTTTAAGAAGTGAAAAGTATACAATGTCAGTAGATGAGGAAAGGAAGGGATCACGTTTTCCTTTTTTAAGAAAAGTACCAAATAAGCTGAAGTTTTAGTATCCATAATGATCCATACCACCAAAGAGCAAGACTTTTCATAGACTACGCATTAATCCTTTATGGTTATCTATTAATTCAGTACAAATATTTTATACATTTTAAATACTATTTCCAATCATTACTGTTTTATTCTGTGCACAATGTTAGTATACGAGACCCCAAACAAATTATATTAATGTATTTATATGTATATCTAATGGGAATCTTTTGGTAAGCCGATAATGTGTGCGGATAAATGCTGACATTATTTGCATTTGCACATGAAAGCCAAAGAAATATTACAAAGGAATAAAGCAAATGTGTTCAT
>JAHZND010000452.1:0-11031 GCA_027744115.1 Acrocyrtus sp. NNG-2020
CTGTGAAACATGTAGGTACGGTTACTCCGAGAAGAAATCATCGTTATCGTAGAGTGTGCGTGCTGATAATTTCATAATGACGACAGTTCTAATTACATGCCTATATGCACTGGTTATTTGACTGCAAATGTTCCTGGACGAAGAACAAAAGAATTAACTACTCATACATAATTCATAAACATTATTCATTTATTTTGTAACAAATGTACATCTCAACTCAATCAAATTCAAAGAACTAGTATAACATTTGAGATATACGTTTATACATATTTTTTGGAAATGATATATATACATTGACTATGCTCACTATACGACGATTACATCCGCCTAAAACCACTTGCTTTTCATAGCTTTATATTTTTCGGATGCAATTAAAATACTGCCAGTTATCTCGTCTGCGGCTTTCGTCTGTCCAAAATAGTCTACAAACTCTCCATCTGGATTGACTAAGTAAATTATGATAGTATGATCAACCTGTCGATAAAATACAAACATACCAATTTGTGAATATGGTTTATATCAAGGATACAAATTAATATTAAACTATGTATTCATTTTCAATGTGTAGCTCGGTTTCGGTACTTACTACTTTAAAACCTTCAGTTTCTAAAAATACAAACCAGTGATTTTAGTTTTACTGTGTACCGTAGTAAAGGAAATAAAAGTCAATTAGGTATTTCCAATACATCCAAGAATTTAGCAACTCACCTAACATGTCGGTTACTTTAGCCATTTTTTCCATCTCCTCTGGACATATATCGGGACAATGCGTGAAGCCAAAATAAATCAGGACCCACTTCCCAAAGAAATCCGCACTTTTACAAGGATTCCCATTGTGATCAGTCAGCTCAAAACGACCACCAATTGCTGCTTTCCCAAGCGCCTTCTTTCTTTCAATGTCGAGAGCTTTTAAAAATTATTCGGTTAATCTTTTATCATAAATCATTTAAATCATATATACTAGCACTAGCACCTTAATGGAATAAAATCTAGAATTTTAATACTCAAAACATATACTTTACCCAACATTCAGATCAAAACTATGTAATTTACCTCTCTCTTTCTTGTACTTCAAGTACATTAAAAAGCTAAGCATGAAACCTCCAATTGCACCAGCTAGTCCTACACTTCTCCAGGATATTGGACTAACCTTTTCACCTTTTTTCTTTGTTGGAGGCATTGATGGATTGCTACTCGACTCCACAGTGCCACTACTGTAAAGACATATATGTACCTGCAATTTTTAGCAATTTTTAACAATAAAAGTCATATCACAATGTTTTTACTATTTTAAAAGCAAGTTTTATTATTCTCAGGTTTTCAATTGCTCCATTTTAATTTACTTTAAGTGTTGGTAAGGATTTCTGAGATGCCACTGGTAATGAGGACGAAACGGTAATCCTGTGACTTAATAGCTTTGCATTTCGTGTAATTATATTTGCCTGGTTGCAATTTAGAGCTTGGAGTGTACTGACAGAAAACATCCGGGAAAAGGGTCTACATGTTGGACTGATTATCACCGTAGGTCTATACGCCTGCAATAAGAGAGATCCTTCGCTGCTCAATACAGGTCGTGTGCATCGCGAGGCAGCAGCCATTGTTTTAACTAAACTGATGGAGTAAAGTCTCATTGTGATTTCACTATTTCACAAGTCAGCTGTCCGCTAGAATGTGACAATTTACGGATCCAAAACAAAACCAAACTTTCATCAGTTTTCTCTCCGCTCAAAAGTAGTTGGCCACCTCAACCTAAAAGCCACAAATTAGAAGTTATTTTAAAAACTTCTAATTTGTATTTTGTATTCACTCCTAACAATGGAGATAATTAATACTATACGCTTAATTGTTTAACCTCTTGGGCTTGCCGACACTCGAGAAAATAGACAACCCCAAAACAGTATCACTGACTGTATTAGTCTTACTGAAAGTGGGTAACAAATCGATGAATCATTAAAACTTTACGTCAAAAATGTCTAAATAAAATAATTACTGGTTTCAATTTCAAGTCAGCAGTATTTATCAATGCAATGCCGAATCTGAAGCCAAAACTACACTTCTTTGAGAGTTTTGGAATGTGAGAGATGATGACATAAACACGCGAAAGATTAATTCCCGGAATGAAAACGGGGAAAGTTGAGATGTATTTCTCCTAATTATACGACGTACACATATGAAGCTGTTTATGTTGTGTTGTTGTAATTGCGGAACATATGATGGCACAAAAGAGAGCAGCTGTAAAGTAAGCTGTTTGTGATTATATTACGTGTAAAAAAGTTGTGATTGTGAAGGAATTCAAGGAATCAAGGAAGAATCTCTAGCGCTAGTAGTTCCACTGCACTGTGCTGTTCGCTAGAACGTTTTGGTGAGTTTGCCAGTGATCATTTTGCTGACGACTCAGGTTAAATGGCAACAACCAAACTAACCACTTTACGGACTTTAATTGTATTGACATTACTACGCAACGCAACGCATCGTTCTACTGTACACGTAAGTATTTTACTTCCTTCATTTTTTACTATAAAAATGTCTATAATTGTGTGCTTCCCGTGAACCCGAACATAATAATAATTATTACTATATATCTCATTCCTTAGTTACTTGTCATAAAATACATGTATGTATTTCAAAAATTTACAATTATTCCAAAAATCCGTACTTCGTATAGAACATTTATTGGATCACGCAGACGTTAATTTGTCTGCGGCTGCTGCTATTAAAAAATGAAAAGTTGTACAATTCAAAATTAAGCACTTTTCAAGTGTTAATTGGATTTCGTGCTTGTGTCGGGGTTCGGTCAATTTCCTTCTTTCGCACTTTTGGAACTAGTATCTTGTCACTGACTAACCCACCACGTAAAGGGCTTTCCGGTTTACATAATTGGAATGCTAAGTGGTGGACCTTTATAATGTTCGGAAAAGGTTTGAGCACGTATTTTGGAGAAAGCTGGTTATAGTTTCTTTTCAATTTTACTTGTTGGCCTCAGAAATGCCGGGAGATGAGATATTTAACTACATATTTTACATTTTTGATAAGGACCGGAAGCGGAACGTCTGCTGATACAAAGATGACAAACATTCAAATTGATATGGATGGTGACTCATCGTCCCTGGGAGGAAGCAGTACTGCAGCAAGTGAATTGGAGCAATATCTAATAGAGCAGAAGCGCTCCCAAAATAACAATGTTTTCAATTATCTCTCAAATGTTGGGTCAAGTTTAGGAAAATATGTGCCGAAACGAACTGGCACTGGTAGTATAGAAGATGACATTGCAGTTCGATTCGGAAATTTGTTTCGATCTGGGTCAACTGTTTCTGGGGATAGCTCTGGGTTAAGTAGTTCTACATCTTCGGTGACATCATGTTGTACCTTGGTACGACAAAGCTATTTCATTTTTATGTTATTAATGTAAATGTTAGTATTTCTTGCTTGTATTGTCTTGTTTTAATTAATTGTTCTAATTTGTTTAATTTAACGTGCAGTCAAGAAAGGAGAGGATAATTGGATTCTTTATACTACTCGGAATGGGAATTCTCTTCTTCATCTTGTCAAGTTTGTACATTCCTGTACTTCTCTTTGCAGCAAGGAAATTCTCCATTTTCTTTACACTTGGAAGCGTGTTCACATTTGCGAGGTATGCTGTGATTGCAGTCGTACCTTGTGGCTTTTAATGTTAATATATATCAAGTATGCGTTAGTCATCATATGTATTTGTAATCAGAACTTATTTATTTAATTGCAGTCTTTCCATGTTATGGGGATTTACCTCTTTTCTGAGGCATTTATTTTCGACTGAACGGGTTCCTTTTACAGCTATGTACTTTGGATCTTTATTCGCTACCCTATATTTCGCAATCGGTTTGAAGAGTACGGTTTTTACTATCATTGGAATTATTCTTCAAGTAATATCATTGTTGTCGTTTGTTGTGTCGTACCTTCCTGGTGGAATTGCGGGGATGAAATACTTAACAAGCTTCGTTACATCTAGTATGAGCAGAAGTCTTCCTATTTAACTAAAAATTGCATATCGATTTTTACTTATCTCGAAAACCAAATTTACAAGGTGCCTAAAGATAAGAGTTTTAAACTCCATTGTTCCAATTTCGTTACACCATCCATGAAGCTTTTTGAATTATTGTTCAAGACTAATAGAGATTCAGCATTCAACATAGTATGAAATTCAGAAATATAATTCAGGGTCACACTGGGCTGTCTATATTTTTGCACCTCTGTATTTTTTTTGGTGAAATAACTTCCGAATAAACAAACGATCATAATGAGAGTGAACGCAAGATATGCAATGTGTAAGTAATCAAGACTGAATTTATTTTTTATTTTATTTTAGTAAGTAGTTGTGTATGATTGTGTAAAAGACCCAAATATGTAAACAATAAGGTCACAATGACTTATTTAATACCAGACCAAAGGGCACATTATAATAAATAATAACTTTTTATATAAATCAACTGGAAATCCTTCTCTTTTGGGTTTCGATAATCGGATTTACGACGCAATATGTACATGGAGGTTATTAATACGGTAAAGTCAGTTGTTCTTTTCTTATAAAAGATACCGCATATGAAATAAAGTTACTTTCAAAAATCATCAATTGTAATATAGCTTCAGATCCATATGTTCCACATTTCGCCCGTTCGTTAATTTACTTTTCATGGGAGTATTGTCAGAAAAATCATTAAAGACCATCCATAATAATTTAAATACAATTAAATATGGAGTTTATATAATATTAAAACAATTACATCGTACCATACGTAAAAATAACAGAAAGACAGGTAGTCACAAATATGGAATTAAGATCTCACAGTGAGTATGTATATTGCATTCCATTCCAGTGTACCATTTTCATTCTCCACTTGCAAGAGTCAGTATCTAAAATCTTTTTCTGGCCCATACCATCGGAATACATTTTAGTGTAAGTGCGATAAAAACGAAATTAATGCTGCACTTACTTTGTTAAATACGTTCTATTCTAGTTTACGCATTTCATATTAAATACAGACACATAGCACACTTTCAATGTTACTATTACATACAATGACTACTTTTATGCATTTAACTTTCTCGAGTATTCTCATAAAATACATACATTTAGTGCTACACGGTAGTACTCTCAATCAGTATTGAAGTTCTCATTCCTCAACTATGCAATTACTTGCGGATGACATACATTCTGAAAAGCTTAACAGTTAATTATTTTAAAAATATTTTAATTTCAAAATACTGTCCACTTACATTTAGTAGTTTATTACATTATATCTACGGTGTAGTCAATGATGAAATATAGCCTAAGCTAACATTCTGGTATATCTGCTCTGCATTAAATAATGAACACCTTGTTGGAGGAAAAGTAGCTTAAGTGGTAGGTAAATTTGGTGTTTGGAGAAAATTCATGCTTGGTAATTAGAACACTTAGCTTATAATAATTAATTCAACTATAGCCTTTAGTTGTGCATTGCTATTTTGGTTGTTTATGCCGGTGGTACGATCTACCCTACATCCTATGCATCTCAAACAGTAGCAATAATGGAATAATAGAGTAGAGTGAGAGAAGAAGGTTGTCTACATGCATGTGCCTGTATAGGGTAGGTACAATAAGTTCCCCTTCCGTCTCCGTCTTCCGGGCAACTTGTTGGTGAAAACATTAAATGACTCAAGTGTAATTTTTACGCTAAACTTAAGCAATTAGGTTATATTCCATTCCAGCTTATAGCGGAAGTATGATGTATGTACATATAAACTACAAACTTAATAATATGTAGAGTACACAACAAATTATGTAAGTACCTATTTAGCTTTAAGTTATCAAACTGATTATTAAAAAAATTCCCAAGTTAGATTTTATCTGTACACGAACACAGTACAAGTAAGTAGGTAATAGGTAGGTATCATTTGCTTTCTTTCACCAAACATGACAGGTTCACTGCAGTAAATGTTATTGTACACAAATTTCAATGTGATTNGTTCACTGCAGTAAATGTTATTGTACACAAATTTCAATGTGATTATAAGTAAAGGCAAATGTTATTGAAATGTACTGTTCCATGATTACTTTTTCAGCTTTCTCCAATTCCGTCTTTATATAATAGTAAATACATACATATTTTTGATAACTGCTGCTTCCTCTTTTACCTCGACAGCGATAATCATAAAAACCATAATATCCTGTATTGCATGCGAATATTTGGCTGAGACAAGTTCCAACAACTCGTAGAAATATGAGACTCCATGTTTGTTGGAAATGGACACGAATATAAATTGCCTATCTGCTTACCATTAGTATACCTGATCAGGTCAAAACAGGATATTCTACATTTAAAGGAATACTTCACTTTCTAGTCACATTGACACAATAAATTACTTCATTATCATCAAATTGTCGTTTCCTACTAAAATTAAAATATTCCTACATAGTTTTAGGTATTGAGGTAAGATATTAACATTTATGGACACATTTTATTAGTCGAACAACCTGATAAAATTTTCCGCTTAATTTCCATATATATTTTGTAAGCAACATAATATCTTTCTAACCTTCTTACTACAAGCTACCCTGCCACATTGCTAGAACTCTCTTCCAACATAAAGCGCGTGAAACTATTTGCACAAAGCTTTTCAGATAAAATTATGCTCAACCTTGGCCTATCCATTCTAATTGAATTAACATTATCAACTCTAGATAGTCTACATTTTCAACAAGCATCTATGTAATAACAGATATGAGATCACATCTCAATTCTAAGACAGAATAACAAGTAAGATCATGAGTGTAAGCAAGCACCTTGGGGTAACGTGATATTATAATTGAAACGTGACAAAAGGACAATGTCCCAATCCAAAGGCAGTCCCTTTGGGAATTTCACTGTTGTGCTTGAGCTTTTTAAAGAAATGGGAAGAATGTTCCATGAAGGCTTTGAACGAACTTTGTGTCAAATTCTGCTCTCGCCAACTCTTGAAATGACTGGCTGTCAAGAATGGCCAGGTAGTCGGGTTTGCTTACATCTCCTGAGCTAACCGGGATCAATATGATTCCATCGTCTTCGTCGGTATTCACGTCGGGTTTTGGAATGAAAGTAGGCTCTCCACAGTACTCATTCCTTGAACCAGTTTTGTATAGAATGATTTTCCCAGTTTCGGTGTCAATCTTGCAAGCCTGCAGCAGTATGTATAGAGTGTGACTTTTATCTATCATCTATTGTACTTCCAAAACGAAACTTCAAAGGAACAAACTACAAAATAGTATGCTATACACCATACCGCATTCTTGTAGTATCCGCCATCGTAGGTTCCAGAGGCATAGAAGAAACGGTGGTGCTTTCCAGTATATCTGGGATTAATAGTTGGCAGCTCCAAACCAGGTTCGGCCATACGTTGAGGCTTTAAAAGTACAGCATCTCCTTTCCGTATTGCTGATCCCTCGAATTCAGGGACTGTTATTAAATTTTCATCTTCGGGTAAATCCTAAAATGTGAAAATGAAGACTGGTGTGAACTTGTGTGTAGATACTGGCATGCCCATTCTACCCTTAAAAGTGACACTTTCTGCCTAACAATGAATTTTTAATGACATCACTGTCACGCGTCCCTTACCACTACAAATCGGACCAATGGGATGACAAAGCGGTAGGTCTGAGAAGGATCATTGCTGGGAAACTCGTTCTGTCGTAAAGTGTCCAGATTAAACTTTTCTAGAAGTGATGCATTAGGATACGCTATGACGTCCAGAACGATCTGCAAATTGAAAAATAAATTGGGTTACTAGCTTACAGCTGAATGCCGGGGCTAATTAAATTGAATTGGTGAAAGTTGATCTATTCATCATGTCAAATTTACGATACGGTTCCGATCAAAATTTGCACTTATAACATTGTATTATGTTTCAGACACTTGCTTTAGAAGACAATTGAGGTACAAATTTTATAGCTTATGTGAGATGGAGATAATTATTCCATACAATTTCTAATTTCTTTTGTGTAATTAACTAGCTATATTTTTTGTCGAAGTTGCAGTCAAAATACATTTTTAATAATTACCCACGCTAAAAAGTTAATTTTAAAATCTTTGCATGAAATTTGCAAAATCTGCATCCTTCATGACACTACGAACGCTGAACAGGTGTGACCACCGTAATTATCAATTACGGACGCTGTGTTTCTATACTTGTTTATCAATTTTTGAGCGACCTTGACTTTTCATACCGTTTAATAGGTATTCTCAGAGATGCTGAACGACGACTCGTGAGGGGGTCGAACTTCTTTTTTTGAAATTTTGCATAACTATTTTCAACTATAATTTGCATTCTAAATTTGAGGCGGCAATTATAACGTGAATTTATGTTGCATGCACACCCAGAATTGCAATCATCAAGTAGACCTCAAGAACTCCTCTTGTTAAGGTAGTTCTTCTTCTCTGTAACGATAGTCATTTACCAAAAACATGAAACGATGCTTTCCCTGCACAGTAAGGACAAGCAATTCATCAGCCGGCAAACGTCATAGTTTTAAAATCATATTAACTAGACCATTTTCAATGTCAGCAGAAAGTATACCTGTTCGATTTTTTAAATGCTATGTATGCGTGTCCTAGAATACTGTCCATCATCAAAAATAAATGTTGACTGATGCCAGTACTACCTTGTGCAGAGCACAAAATTCTGGAATTATGTAATATTTCGATTCCTCTCATTGCAATATATTTTAAGCTATTAAAAATAATTTTTATTATTATGGGAAGATAATTAGTCACTGTAGATGTGATGTCGTATTCTACCAGAAGGTTGATGATACTTGAAAGTAATAAGTAAAAGCAAGATATTTTATGTAATGCAGTAAAATTTGAATTGAGTTAACGCAACTACAGCGTAGTAGGTAGATTAATGCAAATTAGTAAAATGTGCTCTCAATAGTCTGAAGGGATTGGCCAAATCAATCCATCTTGTACAACAAAGACTTAGCGACAACTAAATGGGAAAATATAAATGAGCTAATGAATTCATAATTTCATAAAATGTATGCAATGTCCATGACGTGGCAAAGTAATTATGTTGGTCAAAAAGCACGGTAATTTGTGTGTTTGTCTAGGGTCCACATGTAGTAATGAACTAATGAAGATAAATCAACACGTTTGCCGGTCGTCTTTAACAAAACCAACATCAATTCATAATTCTGCTACTTAAGTCATCTACTTGAAAAAGCAATTATTTTTACTGTTACTTTTAACTTAATTAGACAATTTAATTTTTGAGGAAAAGTTGTTTCCCCCAAAAATGCATTCAGAAGTGTCGATGCGTGCCATACATGCCGCTTCAATGACTCTATTAATGAATTGTGGCAAATGAAGTACGAAAGTTGTTTACAGCTCTACTGGTGACGCCAGTGTCAGTTCTAAAATTATTACCCGTAATGGACTTTCAAGAATGTAGCGTGGTTTATGGCGTGTGTATAAAAAGTATTTTTAATTACGAGCTTCTGCTGTGGTAGGTTGTAGGTTCTATCATATTTGAAGAGTTTTCGATTGTCTACACATAATAGATCATGGCGATCGTGATAATTTTAGCGTTTCATGGATTATTACGTTATTATTATTACGTGATAATATAAATGCACCACAATTACTTTTTTCTCCACTACTCTTAAGGTAACTGATAGATAGGCATAAATTAAGTTGCAGTTGATACTATAACATTATATCCAAAATGACCACCCACTAGCACTGACCGCTAACAAGTCATGGAGAAAAATCTATTGTTATGATAATGATAATGATAAGATGTCCATATAAACGGCACGCAGTACCATTACATAATCACATTCGGTGACTTTGAAAAGTAAAATGGGATGAGCAACCCCGTTTGACATTGATATCCACACAGTAACTATCAACTACAACTACTTTTACGCATTGCATTGCGAATTACTGTTTTCGAGGAAAATGTGACCAAACTGCTCTTCGAAAAAAAATAGTTGCCAAAAAAATTAAAATTAATAGAAACGAATTTGGGTGAACAAGTGGAGAAGACCTTATCATTAAATAAAAATAATGCATGAATGAAGTGATATACTCTATAGCGTGTAATAATTGACGGCTTGTGTCTCCATTGTGTGTGGTTCAAAGGGCAGATCACGAGATATAGTGAAACGGCATACTAATGCGCATAACCGCAATTAACATGCATTTTTTGACCAACCCAAGAAAAATTTTTTTGCAAAAAAAACTTGCCAGCAGTCTTTACAAATTCCAATCTACATTGGCCATATAAGCTACAGTTTTGAACTTTTTTTTCAAGTGAGTGGCGAAGTAAAAACAGCTTAACATCAGCAGTCTCCCTCTCTTTCCCCTTTGCTCCCTGTATATGTTTATCCCTACTACCTGATGCCACACATGCCTAAAAAATATTAATATTTTATGTTCAATAATCAAATCATTTAACAAGAAAAAAGTGAAGGTACAGGCATGGATGGCAGCGTATATAACGTTTCTCGAAGAGCCTAGTTTAGAATGCGTGTAATATGATAGAAAAATGATTGGACTGGGACTGTGACTGGGGATGTTTAAGAAAGTGAAGATGAGTCAAGCAAAGGGTGGTGGTGATGGTGAATGGAAATGGAAGGGATACAACTACACTCATACACGATGAAAAGAAGAGTGTGATTACGAAGATTACTTATTTCATGTATCATCAACGTCAATTTCATAGCTAAACTAACACAATACAATTGCACTCGGACGACAAAGAGGAGTATGGTACCTGCACCTATTCCTATAACTCAAGTTATATTACATATTACATGACTGTTTTAACGGTGTCTTTTTGTCGGAGATATATGCATTAAAAAGTATGAAGGAAGATGATTTTCATGTTCTTGCCAACTTTTAGCAAACTGTGGACACAGTGTACGTGCTACATGCACGGGCTACAAAGTTGATGGAATAAACCTTTAATTTTCCAATAAGTCACCAAGCACCTACCTCTTTGCCAAAATTTTGCTACAAAAAGGTTGTGAACATGGTAGTTTGG
>JAHZND010000453.1:0-24932 GCA_027744115.1 Acrocyrtus sp. NNG-2020
ACTCTCAGACAATTTGCCCTTGTATGATTTTTTGTTTCCGTTTCCTATTTGATTTGTACCAAACGTCTCCCCACCCCGAAAAGCCAACTTCATTGCTTCATCCCGCACTTCACAGCTTTCCCATGCATCGACACTTTCCTTCACCTTTACCCTTAGTGTTTTCAAAGCGTCCCTCGTACGTGCACCAGAACAAACTTCCACTATTCCTACTAGCATTCTCTCAACTTCCTCTTTTCCTACACGGCCACAAAAACCTCTCTGCAAGACCTCTCCTAAGCATCCGACAACTCTTCCGGACATCAGGCCAAAATCTCCACTCTCATTATTTTCTTCATCTCTCTTCCTTTTCTTATTAGCAGGTTGAGACTGAGCCTGTTCTAAATGTTCTACTTTTCTCCCTAATAGTTCTTTTTCCTTTTTTATTTTTTTTATTTCTTTTTCCATATCTCTCAACTTCTTATCACACTTTTCCCTCTCACTTTCAACTGCTTGCCTAAACTTCATTTCAATCAACCTATTCTGCTCTGTGGCTACTTCGCCAACTTTGTTATAAACTTTTGTCATCTCCAATTGCCTCCAAGCTTCCTCTGCCCTGCTTCTCTCCTTCTCGGCAATCCTTCCGAATTCTAAGTTTTTCTTCCTCAGCCTTATATTTTCAGTCTCCAAATTTTTGTGTAACTTTATCGTGTCGGTTAGTGTATGTTCCACAGTCTTGGCTACAATTTTTTGATTCTCCAAGTCTCTTGACAGTTGAGTTACCTTTTGGAAGTCCGGAATGCTATCCATACCACTAGATCATTAGAAATTCCAAAACAGAAAATAAAAACACGTATCACTTACACGTTTAAATATTTCAAAGAAGTACAAACATATGATTTAATAGTAGCAGTAATGAAATGTAATTTTTATACTTACCGACAAAATGTCTTTAAAGAGCTCCCACTTGACACAGTAGATCCACCGCTACACCCAGCTTCAGAAGGACCATTCTTCCCACCACTCCCGCTCCCCGTTGACATCGCTGTTTTCTTATTCTTACTCATCGTTCCACTAATGACTATGATTAAAGCTTAATTGAACTCTATGACTAGCACCGGCACGATGACGAGATCAGCTCCCTCCAATCCTTTATCAAAAAAATATACAATTACATACAAATAAATTTATAATTTCTTATACCTCTCAACATCACCAGATACTTCAAAGTTCAAAGATATGAAACGGCTTTGAACAAAAATATGGCAAAAACTAAAAGCACTTCTGCCATGTGCAGCGCCCAAGGTTTCACTAAAAGTACTTGTACCTTTCTTAGACACCCACTTTTTCAGTGCATTTTTCGAATTTATCTCGTGGGCGTCGAAGCCTAAAGTACAATACAGCTAGCTAACGCCAAATGATAACGATACAGCACTCAACTAGACATCAGTGAACGTTATAAAAAATGAAAACGAAGAGTCTTATCTTCGTGTTTCGTCCTGCGTAAAAAAATCCATTCAAGTTATTTTTCGATTTTCAAGTTGCGCGCATGGCCACAATTTTTTACAATACAAAAAAGCAGCTATAGCCAAGCTCAAGCTGATGATAGCCGATAGCTCTACCAAAATGTGTCTTTCCGGTTTTCGCGGAATAAAATTCACTTTGCTGGGGAGAAGTGAGACGTAGAACGAGCATATATTTACTAGTAGTCTGGTGAACAAGGCGGAGCTTGCTTATATGGGCTTGTGTTGACTTGTCATTTCGCTCATCAAGTGAAGGAAGTAAACACACACACGTGATAGCTCGTCGTAAGCATTTGCACTAGTAAGAAAATGACGAAATCTGCAAACGCGGCGATAATTACTTTTAATACTTTTGCACTCATGTTTATATGTGGTGTAGTTTAGTTTTGAGTTATTTAGAGAGCAATAATTATAAATTGTAAGTTGTAGTCAAGACAATTTGTTAAGTAAAATAATAAGTTATAATGCCTCTATTACTGTCATCATCACGAAGACTGTTACTGCTTCCTTCACGAATCTTCCGTTACCATCTCCCCCGCCACAGGGGTCACCATGGTGCCAGTGCCAGTTCTCCATCCTGTTCTACTCCTCTACTTTACATCGGTCACTACCGTAGCTATAGCAGTTCTCTAAAATTCCGACAATTTGGCCTTTTATCGCAACAGCAGCAATCAGCAATTCGCATTTCCCTTAACGGCAAAGGCAAAAGGCTCCCTCCCTTAGGATCACTCCATTATTCTAAGTTTTCAACGAACAGTTCTACAACTAAACATACTATTACAATTCCAACAACGTATCCATATGACATCACAATTGGTTCCACAACCCGCTCAGTTTTGTCGCCACCACGGTCTCCGCATCTCGTTCCAAATAATTACCACCGCGAGCGTCTCTTCTCCAGAGGACTTTTGAACACGGATCTTGCTCATTTGGAATGGATGATGAGGAAGGAGGCGCTAGGACAAGATGTGTTTTTGATTGGACCCCCAGGAGGATATAAGAGGAGACTGGTAGGGTTGTATGCCAGCTTGTTTCAGAGAGAAGTTGAGGTCTTGCAGATTTCCAGGGATAGTACTGAAGCCGATATTAAACAAATTAGGGAAATTAGAGGAAAGTCGGTAGTATATTATGATCAGGTTTGTTTTGTGATTTTTTAAAAATTGTTTTAAAAGTTTTATTCTTTTATAATATTACTTTAATACAACTTTTATGACATTTTTGAAAAAATAATTGCAGGGCGAGGAATGTGGGTAGTGGGTATGGGAGGGAGGAGGTTGTGGAGAGGGTTTTATTAGCTAATGGTGAGGCAGTTGGAGGGAAGACACGAGATGGGATAGAGAAAATGGTAGATTTGGCATTTGGGATTAATTATATGAATTCGAGGGACTTTAAAGAGAGACTAGGGGGTGGCGTGCTTGTCCCTGGAGATGGACGGAGAAGAGGGGTGGTGGAGAATGATACGAGAGTCGGTGAAGATTTGCCGTGGTTCGTTGTAGATTCGTTGTTTGATGGAGTAGAGATTTTTAAGGTGAGATAAAAGAATATTTTCAATTGATTATTGATTTTCAATTTAATTAAAAAAAGATGTGTACCACTTTAAAACTTTGGGGACTACCGACTAACAGTAATATGTCATTAATTAATTAGATTTTAACTGTTTCTGCAGAACATTTCAAAAAGTGGATTGGGAACGTTTACCTCGACAAGCGAGCTGCTTCCACATATATTTAGACTAATGTACCCGTATAGTTCGAATAAAGTGGACCAGCTAATTACAGAGCAATTGGGAATGGGAAAAGGCTTAAAAAAGTTGAAGAACGTGCCCAAAGATGTGCTTAGAAGGTTGAAAGATCCCGCACCGTTAGAAAGTCAGATGCAGGTGCTGTCGATGTTGTACGAGTTTTTAAAATTGGACAGTGGAAGTAGCAGCAGAGCTGCGTTGTTATATGGACCTCAGGGATGTGGGAAAAGTGTAGTTGCAGGGTATGTGGGGGAAATGCTAAAGGAGAAAAAGGATGTTGTGACTGTGCAGGTTTTTAAGGATATGAGTACAAGGGACTTATTTCAGGTGAGGGGGACTGTAGATGGAAAAAAGGGTGGTGGCAGTGGCGATACAATATGGAGGAAAAGTGCGTTAGTGGAGGTGGCGGAGAGAGGCGGAGTTTGTATTTTGGATGGGGTAGAAAATTTGGATCAGAGTGTCTTTGGTGTGTTAGGGGGATTTGTGAGAGAAGGAGAAGTTTTGATGCCCGACGGAGTAAGTTTATTGGTTAGAAGGAGGGGGGATGATAATAAAAAGGGAGAGGAAGAGGTAATGTTAAGAGAGAAAAATAGTAGAGGAGAAGTGATATGGGTACATCCCGATTTTAGGTTAATTGGAGTCGGGGATAGTTCGGATTTAGAATTGACTCCAGAGGTTTGCTCAGTGTTCATGGTGTTCGGGGTCGGTATGGGAGAAGAGGATGAGATAAAAGTTTGTGGGGGTGGGGAGGAAGTGAGAAAAGTTTTGAGGGTTCTTAGAGAGTTGAGAAGGAGAGGGAAGGAAGGGGATAAGGCTTGTGCTGCATTAAGTAGAAGTTTGAGTGTTGCGCAGGTAAAGAGAATTGGACAGAGGGTGGAAAGGAGAAAAGGCAGAGATGGCGAAGGGGAAGATGACCCAATGTTGCTCACAGATTTATGGAATGCGGTTTGTGGGCAGTTTCTACCGTTGATGGAGAAAGAAGTATTTTTAGAGGTGTTGAAAGCAGAGGGAATTGTAAGGGATAAAAAGAAGGTACAAGAACAAAGGAAAAGAAAGGAAGTGGTTGTTGAAGGAAAAAAATGGAAAATTGGGGATGTAGGAGGGGATGTTGCGGAAGAAGCTGGAGAGTTTAGCGCAAAGATCCCGAAGGGCGGTGTGTTTTTTGATATTGAACAGCATGTAGGGATGTTGGAGAGGTTAGCTGATGACTTTGTGAATGGGGGTGACCATTTGTTGGTAGTAGGGAATCAGGGAGTCGGGAAGAATAAAATTGTGGATCGGTTATTAGAAGTAATGGGTAGGGGGAGAGAGTATGTGCAATTGCATAGGTGAGATTTACTAATTTATTGGATATAAAAAATAAATTGCAAAATCAAAGTTAAGGTAGTACTTATTATTTATAGTATAACTAATTAACTACTATACAGGGACACGACGGTGCAGTCACTAACAACAAATCAGAAGATTGAGGGGGGAGTCATTAAAGTTGAGGATTCGCCGTTGGTTAAGGCAGCAAGGAATGGACTGGTTTTAGTGGTGGATGAAGCGGATAAAGCTCCAGCTCATGTAACCGCTGTTTTAAAGGGACTTGCAGAAAGAGGAGAGATGGTGTTGGGAGATGGAAGAAGAATGGTAAAAAGCAGAGGGAATGAAACTATAAACGATGATGGAGGGAAAGTAATTCCGGTTCATCCGGAATTTAGGATGATGGTACTAGCGAATCGACCAGGATTTCCGTTTTTGGGAAATAGTTTTTATGGCAGCTTAAGTCATTTGTTTGGGGTACATCCAGTGGAGAATCCCGGCGTGAAGAGTGAAGTGGAACTATTAAGTGGATATTATGGAGGAGATGAAAAAGAAAAAGGAGCTATGTTAGAAAATGTTGCAAAGGTTTTTGGCGAGTTAAGGTTAGCAAAATAACTGTATGACTAAATCTTTATTATTAACAATTTTGGTCGTCATATGTAATAATGAAATGTGATTATTTTATTTTCAAATTAATATAAAGTAGTATATAGTAATGTAATAGTTTTTAATTGCAATTGTCCTTTTCTATAAAACAGGAAACTTAGCGATGAGGGAGTTCTTGCTTATCCATACAGCACACGCGAAGCTGTGCATGTAGTGAAACACCTGGGAAGGTATCCTGGAGACGTGAAAGGAGCTTTGGGAAATGTGTTTGATTTTGATTGGTGGAATGAAGAGAGTTGGGGAGTCGTAAAGAGAGTCGTTGAAGGCGGTTTAGGGGTTGGAGTAATGAGGGGGAGTGAGGAGGGAGAGGATAGAAGAAATCCAATTGCACTTAAGATTGTGGAGAGAAGTGAAGAAGAAATGCTGAAAAAGAAGGGTGGCGAAGGTGGGGAGAGTCACAGGAAAGATTTTAGTAGATTTGGGGATCCGAAGACTGGCAAGTTTGATGCTACTGGGGCGGCACATGTTGGGGGAAACCAGTGGGCTGGGGGAAGTGGAGGGATGAGCACTGCAGGACTGGGAGGTGCTGGGGGACCATACCGTTTGACAGATGGGAATCCAGTGTTCCAAGTCTCCGCCGAGGCGAAAGCTTCCGTTCCTCCAGAGGTGCTACAGAAAGCTCGTGAGTTGAACAGGAAAATGTTCGAGGAGAAGTTGAAAGAGCTTAAAATGAGCCGTTATGACAGTAACGTGTACAATGAATTTCTAAATCCAATTCTTCCACACATACATGCATTGAGAAATGTTCTGGAGAGTTTACAGGCAAAGGCGGAGGAGCGGAAATGGGTCAAACATCAGACAAGTGGAGACTTGGATGATGGGAAACTAGTGGAGGGGCTGATTGGAGAAGAAAATGTGTACAGAGGAAGAATGGAAAAAAGACCGGAAGTTGGTGATCCTCTAGTGAAGCCAAAGTTGCTAAGACTATTGGTAGATTTAAGCGGGTCAATGTATAGATTTAATGGGTATGATGGGAGATTGGAAAGAGTGGTGAGTTGTGTGTTGATGATGATGGAAGGATTTAAAAAGAAAGGAGGCGGAGGATCGGATAGGATTGAGTATGAAATTTATGGACATAGTGGGGATGAGGATAATTGGGAAATTGTTGGAAAACGGAATAGAGAAACATTGGGGACAGATGAGAGGGAAAGATTTATGGTGGTGAAGGAGATGTGGCTCCACTCTCAATTTTGTTCCAGTGGGGATAATACAGTGGAAGCTACAGTGAGAAGTATGGAAGGGTTAGGGAAGCGAAGGAAAGATTATGATGAGGTGGTGCTAGTGGTATTGAGCGATGCAAACTTCGAGCGATATGGAATTAGTGTGAAGGAGTTTGGAAAAGTACTGATGGGTGGAAAAATTGGAGGTGGTAGCAGTAGCACTGGCGATAAGGTTGAAGGGTACTCCATATTTATTGGAAGTTTAGGGGACCAAGCGGAGAGGTTAAAAAATGAGTTGCCGAGTGGTAGGGGGTACGTGTGTATGGATGTGGGAGAGTTGCCTAGTATATTACAAAGAATATTTAGGGAAGGTGTGTTGAAATAAATGTAAAGTAAAAACATGTAATTTTTAATTTGATATTACTGTGATATGTAAATAAATAGCTATCTTTTAATTCACTGAAGTGCAATATCCTTAAAACAAAGATGATTTATTTTTATTTTGCTAATACTGGCGTGGCGAAGATTAAATTACTTTCAAAATGAACTAATGCATACGTTTATAAGCTACACATATAAAAGAACATACATCCCCTTTTGCTGAAGTAGACGACTCGGCACTTTCCTAATGAACGTTTCAAATATGATTTAGCAGCCATATAGCCTGTTTTTTTTTGGCAAAACGCTAATTTTGTAAGCCGAAAACCATCTGAGTGAAGCTGATGTCGATGTGATAATAATATGTGATAAGAAGAGAATTCTCACATTTGTGAGCTGAGCTTGAGCTTGTACCTCTTTTGCAATTGCAATGACCGTTCCTTCTTCCAAGCCTAGCCCCCAGTCCATATGATGAGCTCTATTTCTATTAGGTTAGGTATGCTTGCTTGTGCTCATGCCCGTATGCTGCACTTGACTAGGGTGAAAATCACATACAGTACCTTTCTTACAATACCCCATAGCAAAAGCACATTTGTTGAATCCATCACATGCACAATGTTTACGAGTGATCTTTCTATTTGGGGGAGCAGCGAAGTCACACGTGTATAGTACTTTTAAATTTAATTGGTAAATTAGTTGTGACGATAATTTAAAATGCGTATTGAGAAGTGTTACTTTTGCTCGTCGAGCATGTACCCAGGTCATGGAATTCAGTTTGTGAGAAATGACAGCAAGGTGAGTTTGCAAAATAAAATACAAAAAGAAAATTAAAATTTTAATGCAATGCAGAAGAAATATTTGTTAAAATGACTTTTCTTTAGACAGGTTGTAGGTTAGGTTAGTGTGCATAAACGTATTTGGTGGATTCAGGATTCTAATTGTATATGTATTTCTTTATGTTCTAAAATGCTTAGATCTTCAGATTTTGCCGATCAAAGTGTCACAACGCTTTCAAGAAGAAGAAGAATCCGAGGAAAGTTAGATGGACGAAAGCATTTAGGAAAGCTGCAGGGAAGGAATTGGCAATCGACCCTTCGTTCGAGTTTGAGAAGAGGAGAAATCTTCCAGTCAAATATGACCGTGAATTGTGGCAGAAGACGGGTGCGTAAATAATTAATCAGTCATTTACGTAATACTATTCAGAAATAGTCGAATCAACTCGGACAGATGATCTGTTATCCTCATGTCATATGTAGTTTAAATACTACAAATCTTCAAAAGTTTGAAAAGTGGTTACGTATAAATCCATTGGCTATTTCCTCTAACAATCACGGTTTTTAATTTCTTTTTGCAGTCGTGGCGATGAAAAAAGTTGAAGGAATCAGGCAGAAACGGTCAGCGCAATTTATAATGCAAAGAATGAAGAAGGCGAAAACAATAGAGAAGGATAAGGATGTGAAGGAAGTGCAAAGAAACTTGTCCCTGGTTCGTTCCCCAGCCGCAGGATTAGCTAGAGCACAGCAAGAAAGCGTTGTCGAAGAGATTCATGAATCTGACGAGGAAATGCAGATTGCCCAGGAAGTATAAATATTTTAAGTTGTTACTATAGTTTGTAAACTCAAAATAAGAGTAAATCGCGTACTATTGTACTATTATTGTACTTTGTTAATTTTTATTTTTCCGCTAAACGCAGAACACTTTTTTTGGTCGTTATGTCGGTCAAAAACTACTCAGCTTGTTTTGTATAATAATAAAAATTTAAAATTACTATTCTATTCTGTCTGCATAATTGAAAATTATTATACAAAAAGACTCAGACTAACTATTTTACTAATATATTAGTTATAACAGTCGGACATGTCGTATTTTATTTTTCAATATCTTCAACTAAATGTATTCCTAGTTGACGACATGTCCACAGAAAATGTTGAGGATACGGGGCTACAAACTCTATCTCTGATCCCTTTCCCAAGAACTTCCGTAGTTTGTAAGAACGAAGATGCATATGTGGTGGCACCATTACACTGTCTTCTCGTCTTTTTAGAAGTAAAAGTTCTACAATTTTATCCGATAGTATCTGCAAATAACAAAGATTACATTGCATGCAATGAATCCTGTGGAAGGTTAAAAAAATTTACACGTCATTTTTCTCTTATCTAAAGTAAAAATACCTGGTATCCTGTTCCTGGAACTAGATGTCCAGGGTCGATTTTAGTAGCAATTCCTTTTAGCATTCTCACTCTTGACGAGTACAGATGATCACCCAACATTGGAGCTAATTTATCAGCGCAGTGAATTCGCAGGAAATTGTTTTTAACCGTAGTTGTGTTGATTTCGACAAGACAACCCGCGTTATATCCTCGGTCGATTATTTTAGTCTGAACTCGGAGCGCCTTTAAGTCTTGTCTCTGCACAGCACCTTTAGTAATCTCCCTCGTTAGAACCGGCTGGCTTACATCAGATCCATATGAAAGTTTTCGGGTCACTCCCAAATGCTCTACTACATGGGGGTCGGCTATTAGCGGAGGTAAAACAGTAACCACAAGATACTTATAAAATGTCCTATAATGTGACCTTGACGATTTCAAAGCCTTATTAAGATTCATTCCAATTTCCTCATTGTCTGCAAATATGGCGATTCCAGATGCTAACTTTTCTGCACTGTGCATATTTACTAATTTTGGCTTATTTAACAGCAGTCTTAATTCCGGTAAAGCGTCTTCTATAGTATATGTCGACAGCTTTAAACCACGCACATGAAGCTGGAGATCACTGGGCGGTGTCTTCAAAGCAGGCGCAATGGGGTTTTTCACTCCGACTCCGAACGGCTTATTTGTTACAAACAGCCCATCTATCCAAAAAAATAGAAAAGAACACAATTAAAAAATGCATTGCGAACAGTACTATTCTAGGAAAATGGTACTTTAAACTTTAACCAACCAATCAGCTTATTACGCTACTTACTGTCGTTATAAATTTGATTCTGCAAAAGGACTTGGGCGAGCTCTGATTTTGATTTCCAGTTACAAATCGTCCTGTACGGATGTGACTTTAAATATGACCCTTCTTTACTTTCTGTATCTTCTTGATCATCATCTTTGCTATCAGCCACCTTCGCCACAGATGTTCTTTCCAGTAACAACTTAAATCTCGGATTGTGTAGAAATGAGGAAGAGTGAATGCTGCGATGAAAAATTAATGAACTTGGTGCTAACACTGTTCTAACTGCAGACGTATCATCGCATGCCAACTTATGAGTAGCTCTACATGTTGAAAATGATAAATCTAGACGCTTTAAAACTGATAACATTTTCTGCAAGTTATTTGGCTTCCAGCTAGTAGTGGACATTTGCAAACTAATTATTTAAATAAATGACTAAATAAAATGCAAAAAGCATGGACGACTTTATCGCCGAAGCGCACAGTGACCAAACCAAACACTTTTAAGTTCAATGTCCTGCCAGAGTCCAGGTCTTTGCCTCAGTCAGAGGTCACGCAAAAAATGACACAATTTTTAGAGAAAATTAACAATAACGATAAGGCAAATTGCAGCATAGGAAAAGCACCTTTTGTGAGGAATCGTGCTAGTTTGGCATAGGTAAAATGTAAATAATGACTGGTGACAAGGAGAGCTTTGAAAATTGGGGCTATGCGATAAATATATGCATTATGCAATATCTGAACTAAACAAAAACGGAGAACAAAGACCAAAAGAGCCTGACACTGACGACCGACACCCAGTTTGCATTTTCAACGCAAATCTTTTGTATGCCTAACTGCAAATGCTTTTGCGCATTGCGCTGCGATGTGCGTGATTTTGTGCTATTTGTAGCAGAATGAGGCAAAATGTCGTTGAGGTAAAAGCTAATTGAATGTTCAAGTGATAACTGCTCCCGACTCCCGACCTATTCTTAACTGCTAGTTTCTTCCTTTTACTACCGCATTAAGTCTTTGACATTTGTGAAAGTTAGAGTGCCACTTCAAGACGATCAAGAAGTGTGATTTCTTAAATTAATATTTCTGAGATTTCTTAGTGGAAAATTATAATTTCGTGTCACAGGTAAGGTGAGGTATAGTTTTAGGTAGTGTGGTGTTAAAATTTTCAATATTTTATAATTAAAAGGTAATCATGATTTCCTTTTTTTAAAAATTGGAGGACATTCGTTAGTGAACCAGACACAACGTATAAATTTATTTCATTCCCTTCGTGTGATTGGAAGAAGGCCTAGTGTGATCACATCGATATTTAAGCTGTTGCTTGATAGTTAAACACCGAGGTTGTGAGAACCCTTGACCGGAGACAATGGATTTATCTGCGAATGGAAATGGCGCAAGTCGACAGGTAAGGATTAAGTTTATATTTATTAATCTAAATTTATTTATTTGTTTATTTAAATTTTGTAATTTTATGGTTCTTACATGTAACGAAGCAGGAGGGTAATTGCCTGCCAATTTCTGTAGCAAAGTTAGAAGTAATGCAGGAGCGTCCGGATATAAATAGTTCTCAGCAATCCCAGCTTACACATGTGTCTTCGTCAGATGAGGAATCGGATGATGAAGCAGTGCCGATTGACAGTCGTCAGGTTGTGTGCTCTTATGATAAATGCGGTAAGTCAAAATTTTAAGTTACTAGTATTACGTGTGATAGCGATAAAAATAAATTGATATGATCATTAATAATTAATGAACTAGAAAAAGTTTGAAAATTTTTTAATTGTCTTTTTGCACCTGAAGTTTGTGGTTTGTAAACGAAACGTTGTGCTTTAGAATTAAATAAGCTTAATGCTCATATGCCAAAAATGTCTACAAATAATAATTTTTAATGAAAATGTGTTGGGTAATTCCTATTCCTGTGATGGAATACTAATTGTGATTTTTTAAATTCTATTTTTAGGCCGGAAGTTCACGAGCCCGCAAGGTTGTGTCATGCATAAAAAGTCGGCTCACTCGATGACCTACATATGCAAGATCTGCATGACAAGAAACTTGAAGAGGACACTTTCGACCAAAGATGAGAAAAAAGATCATTTCAGAAGGCGCCATACAGGTAAATAATATATTATGATCATTGATGCATTTGATGTTTCGGGACAGCATACTATAAACATAATATAATGAAAAGTTGTAAAGATCTTGAAAAAATTGTTAAAGTGTCATTTGGAAAATCTTTAAATGTTTAAATAGAAGTGAAAAGTAAGAACATCAATCAGTACTTGGATGAGATCTTTCTCAAGGGATCCCCAGCAAAGCAAATGAAGCAGGAGAGAACTATTATGCACAATTTACAAGGTTAGGTGCTGTAGTTTATTATTAGTATGTAGACAGTTTTTTTATTTAATGTACCACAGTGAGCACATAACATACAAAATGAAGAGTTATGTAGTAGGACGTAGTTTATGTTGAACTAAAAGTAAAAGTTATGTAAATATAAAGTTCCAGAAAATAAAACGGGGACAAGAACTTTACTGCCAACTGCTGCAGCAACTGGACCAGCTTCGTGGAAGACTGATGAGCCTAAACAATCCTGTTTTAGGGATTTTGAAAACAAGAGAAACGTGACAGAAAGGGCTAATACCAATACCAACACCAGTGTGGTCATCGCAAATGGAGACTGGAGATCAGTTCAAGCTCAGGCGGAGACTTTTATCAATGAGCTGAAGGAAAAGGACATAAAAATTGGTGCTCTTGAGAAGGAAGTAGCCAACTTGGAAAGAGAGAAAAGAGAGTTGATTGGGAGACAAGCTGAGATGGAAGACCAAATCAATGCCACCAATGCAAAGAAAGCCGTCATGGCTGGGAAGATGAAACAACTTATTACAGAGAATTGTAATTTAAGGATGCGGTTAGAGCTTGGACTTTTGGAACTTGAAACTGGAAACAAAGAAATCATGCAATAATAGTAATGCATCTTACTTGGATATTATTATTTTTTAAGTGTTACTGGATATTTGAAAATTTCTGGAACGTTATGTGGTGTTTATTGATGTTTTATTTGTTATTCATTGCTGATAACAAATTAATTTTTAAGCATTGAAAAAATGACAGCACTGAATTCACTTTTTTGCTTGAAATGCACTGTAGAATTTATGCCAATTAATTTGTGTGCTATACATAAACTTATGTTGACGGAAGAAAGATTTGCTAAGGTAATACGTTTGTTATGAAGTGCTATTGACTAGATGAAAATTAATTACTATTACTATTGTATCGAGTTATCTTGCAATAATTTTTGAAGTGGATCAATTAGATAAGCATGCTTCTTTGAAATGTTTATAAGAAGTGAGAAATAAAAATCTTTAAATAGTTCTTCTGTATGCATGCAACATAATAATTATGTAAAATGTTAAATAAAATGAATTTTGCAATTTAATATGTAATTTTAGTCATTTTAGAGTTAAGAAATTAAAGTCCGGAGTTGAGTATTTTGTTTTCTCATGCAAATTATTCGTGGTGCGGATCTACTATGAAGACGGAAATATGAGGAATACCAATGAGGGGCTTCAGTTCAAAAAAAATTCACATGAATATTTTGTTTTCTCATGCAAATTATTCGTGGTGCGGATCTACTATGAAGACGGAAATATGAGGAATACCAATGAGGGGCTTCAGTTCAAAAAAAATTCACGAAGCACGGTTCCAATGAGTCGGCCAGTTGAACAAGTTGGTAAAACACCACGTAGTTTCCATGTGAAATTATGTTTCCAGCGACCCTGATCGATATCTGTACTTCATTCTTCTGGTAAATGTTTATTTGCATTTAATGACAAGATTGAAGCTCTAATGTTGTGATGATGTGAAAATGGTTTTCCATGACGGCCAGTTGAACAAGTTGGTAAAACGCCACGTAGTTTCCATGTGAAATTATGTTTCCAGCGACCCTGATCGATATCTGTACTTCATTCTTCTAGTAAATGTTTATTTGCATTTAATGACAAGATTGAAGCTCTAATGGTGTGATGATGTGAAAATGGTTTTCCATGTTAAAATAATATGTTGCATAATGTCAATAATAATAATCCCTTACGTATTTACAAGTTATTCGTGAAGGTGAACGATGAATCAACGACTTTCCTGGTGGCCAGAAGGGTACAGGAAATTTTCATTTATATCATAAGAAAACAACAGTTGAAAATTGAATTAAAAGTAGAAATGGCCGTACATACTCTATTTCTCATGTTTTGGCAAATTTTCAGAACTGTAGGTAGCTCAGCAGATTTTTCTGCAGTTCATCCAGTTCACATACTGTCCAGTAACTATTCTCGTTTAACATGTACAATTATTTGGAATAGTTTGAAGAGATACAACTTCAACCGTACATCTCTCGAGCAGCACACTGATTGGTATAGTATTCCAATGCCGCAAAATATTCTTATTTCGGAAGAGCTTCTTTCAAACTTCCTTCGACTCAAATGGCTATTTCACTACCAAAATCATTCTGGTTGCAACCATGATAAACACTCTAATGAGAAATTACCATTCAAATTTTTGATTTACCACACAACCTTGATTGAGAGTCCAAAACCATTCACAGATGTGTACTCAAGATTCTCCCGGAAACGCGATTTCTTCAATGTTCCTCACAATTCCAAGTTTTCACCTGTAGTAATGGTAATTAAGGAAGTAGCTTCAGCCGTAAATGCAACTTTAATACTTCCAGAATACGCACTGAAAAATGGTATATCAATTTCTGACAATCCGAAAGTGCAACCCTCTTGACACTTCAACAAAGCATTTTTGGAACTGGACAAGCGCAGGGCACATTTCATAGAGACCTCCCTATCTAGGCAAACATTCGGACTGTGCGACATTAAGAGATCGTACAAGAAAGGATTTGCCAGCGTTGATAATCTCACCTGGTACATTGGGAAATATGTCGGACTAACACTACTTCTTATTTTGGGTATCCTCTCAGTTGTAATTTCGCTGCAGAAATTTAAACACGAAAATTTTGGGTTAAGTGCAACCCTAACCTTCCTCACTTTGATTTCTGCCCTCACCTGGAACTCCAGCACACTCACAAGCTCATCAACAATTATTAAACGATCATGGCTTTTTGTACTCTGGACATTTTGCACTGTTCCACTAATCATGGTCTATATGGCTATCAACACTGGACAAATTATTGCTCCATCCACGGAGGACAGGTTGCGAAACGTATTTCAAGCTATTCAGCAAAATTTTACCCCGATATTCGATCATATATCGAGAGCGAATAGTTTACGGAACGACAAAACCTGGCAAAATAAATCTAATTACACGGGCATACGATCAAAAATTCAAGCTTTTTTCAATAGAGCGCTGATAATCGACAATTATTCTAGTCTCATTAATGCTTTGGCGTATAGAGAAAAATCGGTTGTGGTAAATGAGTGGGGTTTCACAATGAAATTTATTAGAGATGCTAATGCAGTTTTAAACAAGGAGTATGATAGTCGTAGAAAAAGACGCTGCTACATCGGGAAAACTCAGCTAAAAACAAGCGTTATGTTGTATTATCTTATATTGCCCCCTCACAATAGGGCACTTTGTAACTCGGCCGCAATTATACTGTCAAGCAGTGGAATTCGGCTGTATTGGTATCTGGAGTATTATGGACTTATTTTATCAAACAGAGTTCAGGATAGAACATAGAACGAGAGTGATGAGTCATACAAGTATGAAAAATGACTTTGATGCTGTGGTAGCCCCACTAAATCTTTTTGGAACGATGAGGCAAATATTCTTTCTCTGGGTGACAGGTCTTTGCATTGCTGGGGGAATTATCGTTTTAGAAATAATTTGGAAGAAGATCGGAAGACAGAAAAGGACTTAATTGCAGAGTTGTAAAAATGAAAAATGTATATTTGGGCTACTTGGCTAACCTAATTAATTTTTATGAAATCTTTATTCCGATTTAAATCTAAATCAAGGAGTATTCAGCAATCAAAAAGCATTGATCCGTGAGCACGGTGAGATAAAAATAAAAATTACTGCGACTGCAAGTGCAGATACGAAAAGACAACATTTTATTGTTGTCTGAACTGTAAAAGTTGAAAAGGGTTTGGACAATCATAGTATGATATTTGGGTATATAGTGTATTAAAATAAAATCACCAAAGACATGTTTTTGATTCTGGAATCCCAACTTTTACTTACGTCACTAAGACTAAATTAGGTCGAAGATAAAAGAATTGAGAAAGGAGTTAAGCATATATTGCGTATAGCTTCCGATATCCAAAGCCTAACAAGAAGGAAATTTTTTGTAGCATATTTCAAGGTAAACTTTTCGTTATGGTTATTAAGTAAACATCCCAACATCACCCACTACCCCTTCATCATTCAAATTTTGTAAAACTTCACAGAAGTTAGCTTCACAGATTTATATTTAACAACATACTGACTAGCTGAACCGTTGTTGCAGGTTTACCTATTTGCTTTCAAGAAAAATTCTCTCCAAGGTAATCAGACCAAAGTTCAGCGTACTTCGTAAAACGTCATTGCATTGTCATCATCGTCATCTTACTGTTCCTGAATACTTTAAGTAGTCACACAGTTACACTACACTTGTCGTAGAGACAATACGCAGAAGCACTTCCCAAAAGTTGCACAAAGATTTAATCAATCAGAAAATCGGTAAGTTATTAACTTCTGATTTGAATTTAATTTCATATTATCTCCAATCACTTTTTTATACTTTCTTAAAAAAACGGTTACATAATTATATTGTGTTTTGCAGATACAATATGGGTTCCGCTCATGCCTGGGATAAAACTTTGAGTCGAACGAGGATATCTTATTATGTATTAATTTGGGGCATGCTGAACACCGCATTGGGCTTAGCAGCTGCAATAATGTTAATGCCTGAATTTATCGACACCGAACTTCCGTATTGGGTGGGAATCACTGTTCTGGTTTTCGGATTATTCGCGTTTATGGCAACAACTGTGTCGACGATGGCGTTTGTAATGTTTTTGATACACCATGGCTGCGGTTGGTGGATGATTACCGGATTGTGCTGCTGCGCTATGGACAAGATTTCTCCGCATCAACCAAAAGAAGTGCAGATGCAGGAAGTCTAATTATGATAAATTTCAAAATCCGAAGTTCACATAAGGACCAAAGTAATCCCATTCATAATAACTAGAGGTAGAAATTCTATTGATCTGTTATTTAGCCAGACTAGCCTTTGAACTTTGTAAATTGTCCAGTTCGGGAGTCTTTGCAGTTTTAGTAAAATTAGTCAGGCAGTAAATGCAATTATACTCAAAATTTTTAAAAATAATTTAAAATGTTTTTGTGCAGTGAAAGTTAGATATCTATTTTATTGTTTAAAACTATAAATTCATCGAGATTTTTAAAGAGTACATATACTGTAATACAAACTGCCTTTAGCATTAACTAACAGTCAAAATTTATTGTTTTTAGGAGTTCATTCTATATTCTAAAGTGTAATAAAGTTATTAAAGCTACTTTTATCATACTTCCATTTCATTATCAAAGGTCAAATGTTTACAATTGCTTCACATTCCAATTGACTAGGTATGTTGCAAAAATACTTTCATCTGCACCATGACATTATACATCATATTCAATTTAACTGTAAATATTTCATTACTGGTATTGCTTCATAAAGATCATTAAGAATGCATACAATCAAATCAATGTCAATTTGCTAAAATATCGTATTAAGGTAGCTTTTTGTGTTTATAATTTATCTCCGGTCATAAAGTTTCCAGATCAGATCGCTCGTCTCTTCTTTGTTAAGGTCCAAGAATTTTTTGCACTTTCGAAGTGGAGCACTAATACTAAAAAGGGAAATTATTTTTAACACCTCTATGCCGTCTTATGCTAAAACATGGACAAGCAAATTTCATAGTTTCAGTGGTTTCAGTTTGGTCTTACCTGTTCAGTACATCCAACAAATGATTTCGCACCTTTTTTGATGAAGGCAAATTTCTAACGAAGAAATACAACTCCAAACTATCACATGGAGTAAACCAGTTGATGTTCTTCTGCAATATGATTTCTTGAAGGGATAAATTCAGGTGACTGAGCTCATACATATTAGCAGCCTGCAATAATGGGAGCATGTCATGGCAGTTGAGACTGTGAGTTGGGAGTGGCAGACCATACAAATAGTTAACTAGCAGATTTACGCAGTTCTCGTTTAAATACTCCATTTTAATTGTTTTCGTCAGCGACTCCTTCATCTTGTTGGACGGGTTAATCATTCTGGAAAACACTTCGCTTTGCCCTAAAACAAGGATAATTTTGCATTTAAAATATAATTATTTAACTTACATAAATACATAGATTAGTACTATACATAAATAAAATCATGTGATTGCGACAGATTATGAGATAAAATGAACCTGAAAGTATCGCTCCATGACACTTCACGGGAACGCCGTTCCCAGCAATAACCGAAAAATCCTTGGTCGCATGATCTGAAAACAGACCAGCTAAAATTGAGTTAGGGTCCAGCGTTATAGGCCCTGTCATTGGCTTTCTCCACTCAAGAGACACTAAACATTCCAAATGCATCCGCAAATCTGATCGCAATCCAAGGTTACTCTTCCACGCTTTAGTTATTGGGTCATCCATTCCCATCGCGTTCGATGTTTCAAAAAAGAAGAGTGGATTTTCAGCTACTGCAGCCTCTGAAAATTGGTGATAATAATGGTAACTAGTTAAATTATGTTTGCATGATCATTCATTTCATAAATGTGCGATACGTGTTTTCTACCTGAACAAGGAATGTTGACATCGAATGAAACTTTTGTTCCGAAGACTTCACTGTCAAAGTTATAGTCTGAAACATTGGAACTGGGGCTACAGAGTAAGGTAGGTTGGTCTCTTGCCACTTTCAGGCTTCCCTTTATCCGCAGTATGAGCCGCTCCGTTGGTAAAGCTCTGTTCAGCTCTTGGAACAACGAAACATTCGGGGACAAATGAAATCTGCTGCGACCGAAGGCATACTTCTCCTTTTTCTCGCTTACCATCATGCTTAATAATCTATTTTTGAAATGAAGATTTACAAAAAAAATATAATACGTATTAAAAATGTATTAAATACATGAAACCATTAATAGTAAAGCTTAAATAGTGTCTACTTAAATCCTAGTTAGTAACTTGTTGTTTGCGATTCCATACTTGCTATATATGGCATCTCTACGCTGATTTGCAAAAAAATTGGCAATAGCATTCCATTCAGCTCGGTTTAGTACTTGCACCTTCTTTGGTGTTACTTCATCCATGGATACATCATACATTGTGTACAATATTTGTCCAGTTTCTGCATCCACCAACGCCTTCCAGTCTAACAATAAAACAAAAAATGCTCGTTAGATTAGATACCATAAAATTGCCTATACTGTAACTACATATCGTAATTAGTATGTAATTACGTAATAGTTTTACATCGTTAATTTGGCCTACCTTCGTGTATCTGTACCCTGCAGTTGATACCTGCCAACCGCACCGAATTCGGGACTGAAGTCATTTCTCTTTGCTACACCTTCACCGTCCTGGAACACGATTTTCAAATAATTAAATCAATAATTTACCTCAATAAAGGCCTAGCAAAACTACGGATTTTTTTGCGCTGCTCTGATAGTGAGTAATATTTCAGTTACTGGGGCTGTGAAATTGCCTCTAAGTTCTTTCACTTTCAAAGTCTTAGTGACCTCCTCTACTCCACTATCAATCAACAAATGAAAGTGGATTCGTACTCGTCGTCGGTAAAAGTCTACATATATTCTCTTGAATGTGCGCAGTAGAAGCAGAAACAGTCGACAGATTTGGATTAACTTCCCAAATGCTATTTTTTGGAAGTGACATGTCTAAAAATAATTATTCACTGACTACCAAAAGAACGAACCAATTTACAAAGGAAACAACCACAATCGGTGTAATCATTTGAATCATCAGCATAGTAATACGAAGAATGCTACTCGAAACTTAACTTTTCGGAGTTGTGAAAATAAAAACAGTAAATTTTCATGAACTTATTTTCAAAGACGATGCGCCTCCTTAATTTTCTACCTGCTTCTCACTTTTGATAAATAACTTGTAGTAATTAGCATAATTATCATTATTCTATTCCAAGGTACTTTTTGTGATAGGCAAAGTGTCGTTATATTCTTTGTTGTCTTGGAACAGTAAATGTAGAGTTCTGTGAAGTTTTCAAAAAGGACTCAAATTAGGTAGGTGCTTCGCGCAGGCCCAATTACATGCTGACTCCCAACATGAAGTTAAAATTTTCGGATATGCCTAAGAATGCTACTCGAAACTTAACTTTTCGGAGTTGTGAAAATAAAAACAGTAAATTTTCATGAACTTATTTTCAAAGACGATGCGCCTCCTTAATTTTCTATCTGCTTCTCACTTTTGATAAATAACTTGTAGTAATTAGCATAATTATCATTATTCTATTCCAAGGTACTTCATACTCTTGAATTTTTTGTGATGACTTCTTTTGTATAAGAGTATAACCACACTTTTAGTACGATAGGCAAAGTGTCGTTATACTCTTTGTTGTCTGGAAACAGTAAATGTAGAGTTCTGTGAAGTTTTCAAAAAGGACTCAAATTAGGTAGGTGCTTCGCGCAGGCCCAATTACATGCTGACTCCCAACATGAAGTTAAAATTTTCGGATATGCCTTATATACGTTTATGGCAGAAAAAGATTCCAGAAAAGTTCTATTTTCTTACTAGAATGAATATTATAACATATTCTTTTATCACTCGTATGAAAANTGCTTCGCGCAGGCCCAATTACATGCTGACTCCCAACATGAAGTTAAAATTTTCGGATATGCCTTATATACGTTTATGGCAGAAAAAGATTCCAGAAAAGTTCTATTTTCTTACTAGAATGAATATTATAACATATTCTTTTATCACTCGTATGAAAATATGCACAAAAATGCTCGTTTTTTTGCTTTTTTCTCATGCATTTATTCGGTTATATTGTAGGGACTGCGTCGGAGGTTAAACATATGCTCACCATGCCATTCTAGGAGTTAGGTACCTTAGTAATGTCAGAAAAGCCCCTGTGTCTTTCGAATTCGTAATGTCATCATAACAATGCAAAGTTCATCGACAAATCTTAAGTGAGTCCAAGGAGCAAGATTCATGCAACTTTCATCCCTAGTCCAAATAGAAACTCAAGCAAAGAACAAGAAAAAATGACGCTTTTAATTTAGTTCTCCTAAACTTGGTATAAAAAGGGAGGCTCACCAATACCTAAGTCTTCATTGCTAACGAACTGTTCCTCATTTACACTAGCATTGCAAGAGGGGTCCTGAAATTTCCAGAAATTTTTTTATTGGTTTGGCAAACTGGGAGCGAAGGTAACATTTAAAACTATTTTATTCCACACCATTTTCGGAAATATTTTATAATTCAGCATTTTTTAAAGGTGGTTGATTTGTATTTTGATTATTTTTTTCAGGAACCGCATCCAGAAACGTGCTTCTGACTCACTCACTGCTCACCCAAAAGCCATATTAGGTTTATTGGATTACTGGCTGGAAACGATATTGCACCTAGAACAAGTAAGTAACGCTTATAAAAAACATTTTAGCCTCTCTCTCTCTCTCTCTCTCTCTGACATTCTTTGTACTATTTCCTTGTACTTCGCACTTTTCAGTATTATCTCAAAACAAAAACTAAACTAACGTTATTCTTATGACTTTTTAAAGGTACAATATGAGCCAACATTTTGCATACATGCTGAACACTGCAACTGCAATGGCGTCTCCTAGTGCATCGACCCCTCCCCCGAACAAAGCTCTTAAGAAGAATGCTTTGTACGCAACAATCTGGATCGGGCTAAATAGTCTCTTATTCGTCCTGGCCGTAGTGTCATTGATAGTATATGCAGTGTGGTACTTCAATCCCGACGCCAGGAAAATGCTGTGGGAAGATCTCTTTTATAAAATATGGATTACTGGATTCGTCTTTTTAGTGGTCGGCATTATCTCCACTCTGGCATGTACAATTCACCTTCGTTGCCGAGGGTACAGCTGCACTGAGCTTTCCTTGATGTGCTGTTACGACTACCCCGTGTTACTCTATCCTCCAGGAAGCTGGCTTGGGCCCCCAATCTCACCAAAGGGGGCAACAGTGGAACGTGTCTAAATTTGATACTAATTTTTCTTAAATTGTAATTACAGGCAGTTGAGGTTAGAGACACTTCCTTGCTCATGTTTCGTTCTTAAGTTGATTGACAAACTGCTTAATGTATTTATTTCTTAACGAAAATTATTGTAGTTTTCCGGTTAATGATTTCCTAGTTACCTACGTTTATGTACATACAGAGAATTCCTATATTTTAAAGTTGACCAAATTGCAGTACTGCAATTTGTTCATAGTTATACGTTATTATACTATGCATAGTTATAAAATTACGACAAGCATAATACCAAATTTAATTTACACAATTTTTATTATTATTGATCTATTCAAATTACGTATTTGTTGACTTTATGTGGATAATTGTAACTTGTATCATAGATATGGAAATGTCTAATACTACATGATATTTCTAATAGTTAAGAGTTTCTATGTATTATCATCCTGAATGAACTATTAATGTTATGTTTCCATGGTTACAGATATTAAAGTATTAATAATTCAACATATATATACCTACGAAATTAAGTATATGACCAAAACTTCAATTTATCGATATATTGTTGGTATATAGCATAGCATAGGTAATATCTCATTTGATTTAAACTATTTTCTAATAGAGCATTTAAGACTTAAAACAAAAATGAATCGCATCTTGCAAAAATGCACCTTGAAAAACCTTTTGTAAGAACAATCCCAATAAGTCTTTCATAAATCCATAAATTACAACTTGGCTATATTTTAGACATACCTAGTAGAGCTACATGCTGCTAGAGCCCAACACATCGCCTTCAGTTTAGCTCACGATACCTTATGCCTTAGTTTCTTGCATTGCTCATTCATGTAGTGTGCATCTCACAATATATATAAAGCGTCTAATAATAGCTTCCCTACATGGATTAGTAAAATTTCCAGCTTCAAAAATGTTTTAACAATAGACAAGAGATAGCGAAAGACTTGGAAAATGCAGAAGCTCCATTGAATCTTTTGGGGTCGACGAAGCGGGTATTTTTTTTCTTTGAATTATGGGTCTACTACTTGTTAGAGGCCGTTTTGCAATATTTAAGCAGATTAGATGGCTTCCATTATATCTGTATTAAGAATATTGGTATAAATGTTTATGGTAAGAAGCTCTAAAAGTTATTTTATGAGAAAACACTGCTTAATTATGTTTTGTAATATCTAGATAAATATTAGGAGAAGTTATGGCCTGTTGTCATTTTCCAAAATATCCATTATCATTACATCGTCCTTATCCTAACAAAAGAGGGTACATTTCGGTGCGAATGTTACTCATCATCTTATCATTTTGTTCCCGTAACCAAATTCTTTATTCTTTAGAAATGGGAGAGGTGTCTCTCCGAAACCAAAACCAAGTCAAACTTACTTCAAAGACGTTTCGTTGCTGTTGCTATGACTTAAAAATGAGAGTTTTCACGTGCACAATGAAAATCATTTGCATTCTTTGGGTCTGTCTTGAGCAGTGCAGTGCTTTTGTGGGATTGGAATATTCCGTACATATAATTTTCACTATTTCCAGTGGCGAAGTGTGTACTATTGTTTGGACGGATAATTGGGAAAATTTGCATGATGAAAAAAGAACTGCTACTGACTGGTATGATCTGCCCATTCCTCCAAATGTGAATGTCTCACTTCCTCACTTTCTTCATTTAAAGTGGCTGTTTTACTACGAAGAGAACTGTGTCAGTAAGTTTGCATCCAAAGCCAATGGGAAACCCACCAATGCTGAACAAGCCAGTTTCAAATATTTAATTTACGAATCTATCATTTATAAAAATCACGCCCCACTGCAGGAAATATTTGAAAATTACTCCAGGAAAAGAGACTACTGGAACGTTCCACAAAATCACATAGCTTCTCCTCTGCTAGTGCCATTTAAAGAGATTGCAGTTTCAGCCAACATCACGTTGCTTACTCCCAAATACGCTACCCAGCATAATATATCACTTTCCGCCAATCCAACAATAAAACCTCTTCGCCATTTCTACCCTGAATTTTTAGAGTTGGACAAACGAAAGGCATATTTTCTCGAAATAGCCTTATCTCATCAGCAGTTGGGGATTTGTCCTGAGAGGCGAATTTACAGGGGCTACTTTTGGAGCATTGAAAATCTTATCTGGTGCATTGGCACGGAACTGGAACGTTCCACAAAATCACATAGCTTCTCCTCTGCTAGTGCCATTTAAAGAGATTGCAGTTTCAGCAAACATCACGTTGATTACTCCCAAATACGCTACCCAGCATAATATATCACTTTCCGCCAACCCAACAATAAAACCTCTCCGCCACTTCTACCCTGAATTTTTAGAGTTGGACAAACGAAAAGCATATTTTCTCGAACTAGCCTTATCTCATCAGCAGTTGGGGATTTGTCCTGAGAGGCGAATTTACAGGGGCTACTTTTGGAGCATTGAAAATCTTATCTGGTGCATTGGCACGGATGTAGCCATAGCGATAATCCCTTTACTTGTGGTATCCTCACTAATAATTTCTTTCATGAGCCAATTTAAATCTAATTTTCTTATCAATGTGCTTCTCTCAAGTCTTTCTTTGTTTTCCGCCCTCATTCTAAATCCAAGCACCCTCACATTCCCATCAAAAGCGATTACAAGGTCATATCTTTTTGTCCTTTGGTCCTTCGCCAGCATAATTCTACTCCATCATTACACGGCATTTAACACAGGACACTTAATTGCTCCATCACAAGAGCGTAGGATGAGCAACGTGCATCAAGCAATAAATTGGAATTTCACCCCCATCTTTGATAACACTTGGCGTCAACACAGTCTCAAAAATGATTTAACCTGGCAGGGGGATAAAAAGGTGGGCTGGTGGAGAGGGAACAATCCAGTGATCGATGCATTCTTCAATAGATCCATTGTCATTGAAGACTACCTGGAACTCATTAAAACGTTGGCATTCAAAGATAAGATGGTCGTAATAGGCGAATGGGCATTTACATTTAAGTATGTGCGGGCTGCAAACAGGTTACTTCGACGGAAACGGAGAAAGGACGGAAAGTATAGAACAAAGCACTGCTACGTC
>JAHZND010000454.1:0-14565 GCA_027744115.1 Acrocyrtus sp. NNG-2020
AAAAAAGAAGACTGCAAAAATAAAGCTCCCTCTCGCTTTTGTTGAACAGGAAACTCAAACTTTTGAGCAAAAGGAAAGTTCATATGTACCACTTCCACTTGTGTTATTCGAACTAAAATGCCTATGCAAGTTTTTCCTCTGGCAAAAGTTGAAAAGCAATTTTGGTATCTATTAAAGTGACTAGAGAATAAATGCCTGTAGGGAAGAGTTTTTGCGGTTTTGGATTGAATTGGGAGAAAATATTTTTTTTGAAGGTCACCTTTTTCTACGAGGTTTGACTGGCAAAACTAGAAATGTATTTTTACAAGAATCCTTTCGTTTACTGAAACTCGCCGACTCACAACAAAAAGTTAATTTAGCATTTAAAGGCAAATTGAAATAAAAATTGAATAAAACTTTGTTCATCTGTCTTGCTTTCTATATCAATCTGGTAGGTCATTTAGTTTCATACAGCTACGGACTTTGGTGTTGGCCTAAGTCTCCCTCCCACTCTCTCCTTTTGCAATAGAGTCTTTCCTTTTCTAACAAAGAGTCCAAACCCTAAATAAACAGTAATGAAACCATGATTTATAGTCATCTCATGACTTTTCCTGTTCGATTCTATTGGCTCTGTCAGAAGGACAATAGGTGGTTGCTATTTCCAAACACTTCAAAGATCAATAACCATAAACAAACTTTGGAAAGGAATTTTCCAACACGAAGTGCAAAGACAGTGCATAGGAAAAGAAAAAGCAGTCGTTTGGTGTGGTGCTATCTCGCACATTCCAGAAAGGACATTAAAATATATTCTTTCTCGAACATAGCTTAAACAAAAGCCATTGAAAAGGCTATAAAATTCAATGACAAGATATAGCTACAAAGTCAAATAGCTACGGGCTCACTTGTCTTCTCATTGGTCCCAAAGTCAGGGAACAATATCGACATCCAAGCTATGTATACCATAACCCATATAACATTGAATTAGGTTTCTCCATAGATCTGCGTTAAAAAAGCCACGATGGGATAGGAATTCCACTTTTACAACGCAATTTCAGCTCTACCGAGAAAATGCAATAATTTTGAAAAGTAATTATATGATAATTTTACTGCGCATTCTTCGTCTCCTTTCCCAACATAACTTCGTAGAATGTCGTCTCATACTTCAAATAAGTTGAGAAAGTATCCAGCACCAGCACATTTCCGGAAGTATGTCAAGAGGGCATAATATTATATGAGAAAAAGTTTCTCTCCGCACACACGAACCCAGCAACTTCGCCACACGGCCTCTTATTATTGAAATTTTAATTCCTGGAAGCCTCCCACAGATTTTTCAACTCGGACCAGTAGGATCACGCAACTTTTATTTAATTGCTTCATCATATTAGAAAACCCAACTTATACATCGCAGCACATTCAATCCAGGGGAGAACGGAAGTTTTTCAATTTTACTTTCCCTTTAAGTAAAGAGCCCTATTCCAATATTAATAATGGAATGAGTGGCACAAAGAAGGAATGCCCCATGCCATGTCATCTTTCCGTTTATTTCTGAAGTTTAGCACGCAATAACCAGATTTGACAAGCCAAAGAAAATTTAAATCATTTTCGTCTCTGAGATATTAAAAAATGCATTAAAAGAACCAGGAAAACTTTCCTCAATCTCTCGAAAGCAACCCCATATTAATTATGTTCGTAGTACAGTGATGTGGTGATATCAAACAGGTGAAGCAGTTTTTATCTTCTTATGCAGAGTCAACGTTTCAACACTTCCCATTTCATCAGTTTCCCCATCTATGCAATCTTATCGCTACCGTAAAGACAGCAATTTGGCATATCAAACTAGGCACATATAAATATATCTATTGTGCTCAATAGCAGTCATTTTCATCGCAGTTTCCCCACCTAAAAATCCTCTTTCTAGCTAACAAGCTAAAAAGGATGATGATTCAATAATGGAAATTGGAATAACGAAATAAGGCGAAAAGAAAGGAAGAGGATACTGGGCTACACGTGTCATTGCATTTTCCATTTTCCCTTTGAAATATTTTCCATGTAGGATTTGGAAGAGCACATTACGCAAAAGAAGGTCATTCCAGCAGCGAAAAGTGCTGATCAACTTGGTGAGTTTGAGAGCACGACTGGAGCTCAAACCCTCCCTCACAGCTCTACATACCTAGGCACTTCTCCGCCTACGTTTTTTTTNCTTCTCCGCCTACGTTTTTTTTATTCCAGCCGTCATTCATAAATGGCAGCGGAAGTACAAAAAGATATTAGTGCCGATATCCCCTTTGAACATTTGAGTTGATGACGGTGTCGTTGTCAAGAATATTTCTACGTTGTTAGAATAAGGACAATTCTGACACTACACAGTCATCATCACCGTCGCTGTCGCTCTGTTATGTCAGTAAGCTACTTTTATCTGAGAAAATAAATGTTTGAGTTGGCCCTCCCCTCATTTCCTTTTCTACAGTAGGGGCGTAATTTTTTCGGAGAAAATAAGTAAAAACAGGACTGTAGCAGCTGGTAGGAAATGATAAGGGCAATTTTTCAGCGTTTGAAGTAAAACTGGGATACCTAAATCTAAAGCTCCAACGCTAATGAAGTCATAAAAGGCTCATGATGAGATCACAAGGGGATATTTGCAAAAAAGGTAAACTAAGGGCCAAGGTTGCAACATTTTACAGAGACTGATAAAATATTAAATCAGCCCAGGAAAAAATGACTTCCGCAATCAAGAATATTTCTACGTTGTTAGAATAAGGACAATTCTGACACTACACAGTCATCATCACCGTCGCTGTCGCTGTTATGTCAGTAAGCTACTTTTATCTGAGAAAATAAATGTTTGAGTTGGCCTTCCCCTCATTTCCTTTTCTACCGTACAAGCGTAATTTTTTTCGGAGAAAATAAGTAAAAAAGGACTGTAGCAGCTGGTAGGAAATGATAAGGGCAATTTTTCAGCGTTTGAAGTAAAAATGGGATACCTAAATCTAAAGCTCCAACGCTAATGAAGTCATAAAAGGCTCGTGATGAGATCACAAGGGGATATTTGCAAAAAAGGTAAACTAAGGGCCAAGGTTGCAACATTTTACAGAGACTGATAAAATATTAAATCAGCCCAGGAAAAAATGACTTCCGCTAGCTTTATGTAAATATGCACAGTCCCTTTGGACAAAGGGCGATTACGAAAACTTTTCCCATTTCGCTTAATATTTAGTGGCAATTAATTTCTTAGGATTAGGAAGCATTAAAAATTACGGCTTTCCTTTAGGAGTAAGCTAAGCCAGCTTCCTGTTGTGCAATAAACGCAGTTACAACCATTTTTGCTCCTTTAAAAAAAGTTCACCATTTCTGTGCTCCATATACACTGCAATTTTTATTAACAGGGACCGGAAATCACTCAAGCCAGCAAATGCTGGTTAAAGTGGAGTGCTTGAGTTTATTTTACTTCCTTTACTTGTACTTTTCAGATACCTTCATCTTGTAATTGTAACTTGTTCAAATAAGGAAGCACTTTTACTTTTCCTTCACGGATTTGCTTTCACTGCTAACCTCTTTACTTTTTGTTCTTCTGCCTTATCAGTGTAAAGAGAGGGATTGTTTTAGACAGCTGCGGAAACTACGGGAAAAAGGAGCTAACTGTAACAAAAATGTTTTCAACTTGGAATACGTTCTTCTAACCGAATGCCTACCAATTTATTTTTAAACTATTTGACCTCATATTAAGTAAACAACCTCGAATCTATTTTCTTTGAAAATCTGATATAACCGAAAACCAAACATTTCTCCAGGACATGACCTTCGTAGAAGGGCAAAGAAAAGGACAAGAAAAGCGGCTTTTGCAGAGGGGAGACAGGAGGCCTTCAAGTCTTACTTGTCTATTGTGTCTTCGTCGTTAGAAGTTCTTTTTGTCTTTAAGTACGTGTATTTTACAGCATTTTAGGTTCTCCGCCGACTTAATTGTGAGCTAATTTTTACATTGCTGTAGCACTAGTCTTCTTCGTTAGAAGTTCTTTTTGTCTTTAAGTACGTGTATTTTACAGCATTTTAGGTTCTCCGCCGACTTAATTGTGAGCTAATTTTTACATTGCTGTAGCACTATGATAGGTGCAGCATAGTGAGAGAGATGAGTTCTCTCATTTTTATTACTGGAGCGTGATGGAGGTCCAGCAGAGACTAGTAGTGATACAACATTATGGATAAGAGATGTCGAAGGTGACACGTTTGTCGCATTATTCCAGCCCCAACATATGTACCGACCTTACCTAGCCAGCATTGGGTGTGTCTACCCTTTTAAAATAGATTTTTAAATGAATATGCTTTATAGTGAAATGTGTGAATTAGTTACGTTCTCGATTTCTGGGCCGAGGCAGTGATGAATTCGTGGTATTAGTTTTATTAGTTACTGTAAGTTTAAGAGAAGCAAACTTCTTAAAGTATTTCTTACCTGACATTTGTGACAGTTGCAAATGATTTCGTTTGAGGCGTCGCAACTGGAGCGTGATGGAGGTCCAGCAGAGACTAGTACTGATACAACATTATGGATAAGAGATGTCGAAGGTGACACGTTTATCGCATTATTCCAGCCCCAACATATGTACCGACCTTACCTAGCCAGCATTGGGTGTGTCTACCATTTTAAAGTAGATTTTTAAATGAATATGCTTTTATAGTGAAATGTGTGAATTAGTTAAGTTCTCGATTTCTGGACCGAGGCAGTGATGAATTTGTGGTATTAGTTTTATTACTTTAAGTTTAAGAGAAGCAAACTTCTTAAAGTATTTCTTACCTGACATTTGTGACAGTTGCAAATGATTTCGTTTGAGGCGTCGCTCAAAAACGCAGGGTGAGATGAGACACTCCTTAAGCCGTTGTTGCTCGGAGTTCCCACACTGTTTCCGTTAATGAGAGATGCACCAACTGTAGATGTGGCTGAGCCCACCATATAGTTAGCTGTGTCCAAGCTCTGAGTTCCGCGATGTGGGAGATTGTATCGATTGTTTCCATTTGCCAGAATTTTGGAGTTCTTCCCATGCGGAACTTTCCCGCTCATTGCCACAGCCTGCTTGTAAGATGGAGGACTGACGTGAGTCTAAATAAATAAAAAAAAGAGAACGTTTAACGACCCCAGCTAAGCGAGCCAGCAATTTGCTTTAAATTCCAGCTCATTTTGAAATTTTTTAAACCTCTGTGATTGCCTTTGAATATGGTGGAGGTGGTGAAGGAATCGGTCCACTATTGGTCATGCTCACAACTGATGGAACCGGTGATGTAACCGCTGATTGTCGAAGCTGTGTTTGAAGTGGTAGTGATGGTGCTGGGGAGGGAGAAGCTACACCGCTCACCCCTCCGTTTTCAATCATTCCAGCTCGGAGAACCTGTGGCGACCTGTAGTTCCTGTATAGTGCTGCTTCATCCCCTGCCACGACTCCACCATGGGCTACTGACGGCGCTGTTGTGGGTGTCCCAGCTGGAGACTGTCTCGACAGGTACGAGAGATCTCCTAAAACAGAAGAAAAATTACCACCGTCATTAGAGTGCAATGCTGACACTGAAATTACAAGAGCATCTTTCCAATAATTTCATCTCATTCACATCACAGCATGTAATTGAATAACTTAACCATTTAGTGCAATTTTAGGTAGAAAATTTCCAGTATTATTTTTAATTCTCCTCCCTAGCTACCCATCACAATCAGCCATAGCTTACGTATAATTAGAGCCATTAATTACAGCCATTACCAAGCTCCATAGCGAGTGTCCTTACTTCTCTCGAACACGAATGGCCTTGCCTTAATAACATTTTAGGCTTGCTCTTAAAATTGCACCAATCAATTAACAGAACCTATCGTGCATATAGTCTCTCCAGCTGTAGCTGTAAAATGTAACGATGCTTTAATAATACGCGACTGCACGCGAAAGCAGAAGAACTCATTAAAAATCGCTACGAAGCAGTCAAAGCAGCAGGTTGAAAAGGAAGGAATAAAACAATGAAAAGAGTATTAGAAAGTGAAGCTTTTAGGAACTACATTCACCAGAGGAAGCTGAGGCTGGATGAGACTAATGAGAAATACTCTCAGCGCAAAATGAGACTACACCATACCAGTGTGTGATACAAAGGAATATAGGAATGGGACATACAATTATCTGAATAACCATACTTATCATTTGCTAGAGTCCATATGGTCTCGGTATAGTATTTCTGGCCTAACTGTCGATAACTGCGTTAGTAGTTGGAGAAGTTCGAAAATTCTCCAGCAAGCTTTCTCCCTTCCAGCTCATTGTTTTTTTCTATCCTTCAGATAGGCAGGTGGAGAAAGTGAATAGAAACTACGCATTTCATCATATTGCTTTTTTGCCTTCCCTCAAGGAGTTTTGTTATCAATGCCGAAAAGAAGCCATGATTTAGCATGAACTGAAAAGTAGCTTTTCACCAGTGAGCACAATCGGAGAGTGAGAGAGAGCAGGCGACTGGGAAGAGACAGCTAAAAGCAACTCAGTTATGAAAAGGAATGGCCCCCTGTGATATGATTACTTCCTTGTTCCGCTGACTATGCTTCAACTGGAAAAGGTTTTCCCAAATTTTATTTAGTAGTAGACCTTGTAGACTTTGCAACTTTTATCAAAGTCAGCCAGCTGAAAAGAAACAGCAGAAAGTCAGAATGCGCCATTAAAATATGTTCACTTCATTTGTTCTCGTGTGAATCGGCAAATAATTTTTTGCGATGGCAGGAATTTCTCACGACAGTGATGAATATACTGCAATTATGTAGCTATTCACTATTCACTCAAGCAAAATACTCCTTGCATTAACCTCTCCTTTTTATTATTGTCCGTTGAATGCCATGTTTAAATCCAATCACACTGTCAGCTCCCGTCAAAAATATTTTTGACTGGGTCAAAACCTACCTATCCCCATCACAAGAAGCATTTAATTTTCTATTTAAATGAAAATGTAAAGACAGGACAGGAATTTGCCGTGTACTCAGAGAGTTCATCATCACATGCCCTTCATCCATACCAAAATGGTAGGAAATCCAATTAAAAGGGTTACATCGCTCGAGTTATAAAAAAGACCCATCAAATTACAGAGCCTAGCTCTTACCCCAGAACATGATTTTTTTGTTTTTATTGATGATGAAGGCGACATATGTCTCTAGCAATTCATAAAATGTGGAGGTGGAACCATTTCATCGTGAAACGATAAAGCTAGCACATTACTACAAGCTTTAATTGCGGCTTTCATCTTTCTCAGATAAAGATCCCCAGAAAAGTTTTAATAGCGCACTCGTGTTGGGGTTGGAGCCACATTACTTTTTTATTACTGATAGTTAAAGTAGGTGAGAAACAGAAATGCATATTACATGATATTCCCACTAAATGCCTTCATTGGGATCTCTCAAGAGAGAAAACTTACGAGAACGGACATACTTATAGGAAAAACGTGTTCACTTCCACATCCTGTGACTAACGTACATATATATTTTTAATCAAATAGATTTCCCATGTTTTCCAATGAAGAGCTATCCAATGAAATAAATCTGCTCTAGGATTAGGTATATCACGTCGTCCGAAAAGAGTTCAAGGTTACTCGGCTTGGCAGTTTGAAAAGTGAGGAGAAAGCATTGTTTACCAATGATGCCTGATGTCTTTGACCAACAATCCCATCATGCCCTCCTTGTTCCTTCCTTTTTAATCTATAAATCTCTGGGTAAACGATGCACGTATTACCAAGCTGCCATCATTAGCACCAATGATACGATTCAGTGTTTCTACATTTAACTTAAACTTACCATTAACTAACAAGGTTTTTATGTCTGGTTAATTGAGCATTAATAATGGCAGATTAAAATGTGTTGCAAAATGACTCTTATGAAAGCATAATGCACCACACCACTCTCACAACAGCAAAGTGTATTGATTTTGTTCCGCTAGGAAAAGGAACGTTACATAATAAGCGTGTTTGGCTATATGTATATGTACCGTTTCTTTCAAGCTATCCATTGTGAGGATAAAGCTCCTCAAAAAGAGATATTTTTAACTACACTTATTCATATCAATGTGATGTGCTTTAAGCTTTTAGCAAGTCTTTTGAAAATATTGAAATATCTCCCAATTACTATGAACGAGTTTCGAGAAAAGTGAAACTGGCTGAAGTACATCATTCAAAAATGGAATTCAATTTATTAGCTGTCCTTTTAGCTGTCTTTTTTACCGACTGCTCCTTCAAAACTCCAGAATTGGCATGATAAAAGCCGAGATAATAACAGTGAAAAGCTTCTTAGCATATTAAATTACTTATTCCTAGAACCGGATTAGCATACTCGTTTGCTTTAGCAAAAAACCCGAAAGGGGCGACGCAGTTGGAATTGGAAGGTTGAATAGATTACTTTCACTTTTTTCAGACTATTAACTTTTCCAGTGAAGTGAATTTAATGATGTCGTTCTAGATTTACTCTTTGGATCCTACAAATGTCTGCTGGAGCACGCTTTGCTGATTTTTGCCATGTTATGTAATTAACTATTAAAGAAGTTAAAAAGTGCTGTGCTAAAAGCATCTCAATTCTCAAAGCCTAATGCTGACTTTATGGATTAAAGCTTTTGAGCATCAAAATTATTTTTGTCATTGGTTTGAGCTGAAGCTAGGCTTACACAGAGCTCTAGCAATCAGGTAATAATTAAATTGAATATAGTTTGTAAGGGAACAGTGAGCTTCTCGAAAAAGCGGAGTGACGTAAGGGTACTCAACTGCTCGACTGCTTCAGCACTTTTGCCATATTTTGGCTTATTTTTTTACAAATTCTAAAAATTTTCCCTTCCTTTTAAAAATGCTATGAAAGTCTCCGTTAAGCTGTGAAGCAGACATTGTTGTAGAATGAAAGGAAATATGCTACTTGCGAAAAAAAAATCGGTTGCGAATGTGGACCTTAAAAAAGTTAAGCTGTATAAAAGAACTTTTAATTCCAGCTGTGGATGTACATTTTTATTTTTACTTGGCCAGATTGGACTGAATGGATAGGAGACATTCATATCCCTGTGCATTCATTAGTATCTATCTTGGAAATGAAAAGAATTTTCTCGAGTTCAACTTTTTTTGTAGCGTACATACCTGATGCAGAGTAAGCAACTCTCATTCCATCAAACCGCTCAGCACTGCGAGCTCGTCTAGGAGCAGCCATAAACCTTCTCCCATTAGCTTTCACTGTGTCATGCTCATTAAAAATGACTGGAGATTGTACAGCGGATGCTACCGGGCTGCTAACGGTTGTTCCTGCCACGGATGCTGCCTGCATTTGCTGATGATGATGATGACGATTCAACCCGTTGGTCAGGGAGGCTAGCAGCGCTGGATCAATATTTTGCTGTCCGATCATTTGCAATGGAGTTCCGTATAGTGGAGAGGAGCTGTCAAAAGATCTCTGAGGCTGAGTTCGGGGGTGTCCCGATACAGGTGTAGTGGTTGCAGAGGATGTGCCCGATCTTCTGAAAAATTTCGAGTTCTTTTTGTCCCTGACTCCTTGCACTGTTATTCCATTTACGTTTCCGGGCACATTATTCTCCATTTTGGATGAAACTTTCCTCGTAAAAATGAAATGCCTGTGAGGGAAACGAAATAAACGGGCATTAGTAGTGGTATTCTCCAGGCTTCAGCAACGAATTACATAAAAAGTTTTCAAACGAGAATTGAAAGCTCATTACGCTCAAGACTCTTACTTAAAACAATAAAACTTAGACTACTTTACACAACTTTTTTTTTGTAATATATGGGGCTGTAAGGTAGCACTATTTTCCTTTTGTGCCTGTGCATAAAACTTGCCGTAATTCCCTCAATGACCTTTTACACTGTATGCGTCTCTAAAAAGCGAACTAAATATATTTTGGGAGTCTTAGCCTCCCACCCCACCCTATAGAAATAGATGTATTCAAGGTTAATTTAACGTTTCATTTAATTTCGTAAATATCTGCCTCCTTCGTGTCCCTGATATTGACGTCTGACATGATTTCCTTTCCCTCCCTTATGTTCCGTCTCGTTCGAACTATTTAGCGAGAAAAGAGTCTGTCAACTAATACCCTGCAAGGCCCAACGTGGCTTATGTCTGACTTGTCAGTATCCTCGTCATCACTCACAACAAATAAAAGTTTCGTATACACATAACTACACAGAAGCAGTGACTGACTTCATTCTTTATATGAAAGGCGCCTAAGAATTTTCGACGTATGCTTGCAATCCGAGTTTTGGAAGAGTGTACGCTCCCTTGTCACATGAGGCTGACGCCAACGCATTTTCTGCCAAAGAGGAAAAGGCAGATAGGAAAAATATAAAAATGTATGAGCTCCTCCGTCCGCACACCAAGAACACTTTTGTAGCACATCTTTTGTGAAAGAAGGCTCGTCTGGGTGGTAAAGCCTGATATTGTAAGCATAGACATATATTCCCGTTTCGGAGGGTGAAAGCAGCGGTTATGCAGTATCCTCTACATCTGCAAGGATTATGTTACTGTTGTCGTTTGGCGAAGGTTTGATCTTGAACGGGAATTCGGCACGTACACACACTCGCAAAAGGGACTTTTTGAGACGACGGGATAGGGAAAATGTGTCTACTTGATTCCTTGAAAATTAAATTCTATATGAATTCGAGATACCGTTTTTCGGAGATATCGCCAGTGAAAATATGGTATTAAATATCATACCCGTACAGTGCTGGCTTTTCACATCGCCCCTCAATGGAGGTATATAAGGGAGTATTTATAAAAGTGTTTATGGCATTTAATTTAATGGCCTCCAACTTTTTACAGACTACTTCCCCGCGTATCTTTATTATCCGATATCTTATACAGACGTCATATCAGCACGGGATAAGTATTTCATATTCACGATTGTATTATGTACATTGAAATATTCACGACTCAACTGTCTCTCCTGAAGGATTTCATTCATCCTACGAACTACTTTCTGAGGTAATAGAGGCATTAAGATCTGGATCTGAATTACTTTCTTCGCTCTCCAAAGATATACGTAAAAAGGGTGAAAGTAAGTAGTATTCTTTTTATGGTAAAGTGAAAAAGTAGGAAAAAGTAGGCATAAAGCAGGCACCACACAATACAAAACGCTCAGTATGACCTTGAGATTTAAGGAAATATGTTATTTTTTCGGCGCTGCTCTCTTTTTGTCGGAAGCCTTTCCAGTGCCGTTTCAATGAAACTACCTTTTCTGCACAAAAATGGCGTACTTTTCGAAAGTTTTATGAGAATTACACACGCACCTTTTCACCTTAGCATAAAGTAGCCTTGATTTTAATGCTTAATTCAAAAAACGAGAAGTGACTGCCAATTATTTATGAGCGAAACTGAATCATTTTTGGTAGAGCCATGTGACATAGGGATTATGACTGTAGTGTAGGCCGCATAGTGAAAAACTCCGGCGGTGTTTGCTCAACCAAAATTTATATTTTCCTGTAATAACGTTTGCCAACAAATTGCCAACAATCAAAACCATTTCGGGTGCTAGAGTAATTTAGAAATGTTCAGCATGGTAAACGTAATTTGATTCCTGTAACTTCTGAGCGAAATAAATAAGGCATTTTTCTGGTTTAGGTATTTTTGCAAAGTTGGAGGAATAGAGACCCAAGTTAATTCGAATCTTCCACCATTTTTGCTTATGAATCATACATAAATCCTCAAGAACGAACATATAGGTTTCTCCCTCTTGCAATGAAATAGACTTTCTTCTTAAGTGCAATCAAAATAAGCAGTATCCACTTTGATAATATGTAATTTTCCAGACTCAAGAAAGCAGACAGACTTCTTTCCTTTTCACAAGAACTCTCTCAGTTCAGTTAAAAACTGAGATTACAGATTACGTCTTGCAGTTTATTCATCAATGAGTTCACTTAGAAAAGTAAAAAATGTCATTTTGCTTCTGCGAGAAGAAACTCAATATTCTTAAAAACTCTCCTCAGGGTATTGAACTCATGATCAGAGGCATTTGATTAAACTATAAAAATCGATGAAACCGAAGTTAATGAATGGCATCTTATCCATTAAAACCATGGAACGACCAACTTTTTGCGTGGCTGGCTATTATTTTATGGAAAATGATATTGCTTTAGCAGTCAATATGCAAAGTAGATGGGAAATTCTACCATTCCAAGAAGCCACATTTCCAAAAGCTGCTATCAATTTTATAATCAATATTACATAGTAGCAAGTTACCTTAGTTGGAAGTTAGGAATGCTACTAGAAATAAAAGAACCACTTTATAATGGGAAGCACCTCCGCCACTGTATCCATCCATCCTCTCCTTTTATATTTCTAATCAAATCAAAAACTTTGAGGTATTAGTGGCAATCAATCATCTTTCGACTTCTGCTTTCATTCCTATCATTCCGTGACTGCTTGCTATACCTACCACCTACGCAATTGGATACGTTCGCTTCACTGCCTTACTTCTCCCTTTTCACAGATACTTCTCTTCTTAGAATGGTGAATTAAACTAAGAATGAAGAAACAAAATGTAATGCAGAAGAGACTACTAAAACTTATTGACTTAGGTAAGTAGTTGCAATCCTCGATGTAGAGTTTTCCTTTGACTGAATTTTTATAGTTGTTGACTTTGCTCAATTCGATTCGGAAAATAAAGCTTCTTAAGTAGCGAAGCATCAGCACCCGGAGCTATGTACTGATTCCAGGCTTGTCTAGACAGCAACGGTGGAAATCTTGTTAGGCTTTGTCTAGTCTAATTTATGGGAAAGCTGATTTCTCAATCTATACTTTACTATTCCGATGCCAAGTAGAGTAGAAATGTGGAAAAGTGTTAATGAATATTTTAGCATAACGTTTCGTGCTCACGATTTTATTTTAGCGGAATAATGAACAAAGGGCTGGGTGAGGTCCACAGGCTTCTGGTAAGTAATAATAGTACTTCAGTGGTTTTCCTTCTTTGCTTTCGGATGACTCTGGCAACATGAGTTTGTTATTATGTCCTTGGAATACAGTAATGAAACCCATTTAGCTGGGTAACTTCAACTTTGTCCGGGAAAAAAGTTGCTAATTGCTCAGGATAAGTACTTAATTCCGAAATCGTAGTTCCAGCATGAAATAATTTTTTTGCTCTAACGATTCTCCTTCTCCCTAATATCAGTTAATGATCCTGCTTCCCTACTTGCAAGAAAATTTTTGACTTTGTCTTTCAATAAACGCCATCCTCACGATAACTCTTACTGATTACGTTTTTGTGCAGCACGCTGCTCGCCAGATACTTTAGTACAAAAAACTAATAATTCACCATGCACTAATTTGATCCTGCCCTAATTTCCGCACTTACATCTCTCTTTTCAAATAAACTGGAAAAAGTTTCCCCTTAAACTACCTATTCCATTTTATGAGCCAGGGACCACCCCTAAAGCTCAACTTAAATTAAGAATTTTACGGGGGAATATGTGAGCGTTAGCACACACTCGTCTTTGCCTTCGTGCCCTTGAAAGATGATAATATTAAAAAAAGTCACTCAGACTAAAAATTAAAATTAGGAAAGTAGATAAGAAAATATTCTAAAGCAGTTTTTTGCCGTTGTTGAATGCTAAACTCTTCAGAGCAAAGACTGAAAACTGAGAGCTTGTTCCTAAAATTAATAATGCTTTTACCAAATTACCACGTACTATACTGTCATATTCCTTATTAATCTATGCCTTTGCCTTAAGAAACTGCGCCGCAGTAGGTGTAGCTGAACTAATATGTACTTTATTGTTTTGTATTTTGCCTTGTACATTGTAATTTTATGAAAGCACAAAAGCTGGGAGGGGAGAGTGATAGTGTGCGACCTTAGCCTTTTGAAGTGAACGCACCTAGAATGCTTGGGTCTCCTTCTCCTTTCATTTCCTTTCATTTACTTTTCGTGTGCCTATTTATTCTTATCTAATAAAAAAAAACTTTTTTCCCTTGAAAAACCCGAGATGAAATGCTATATAGGTATTTACTTCTCGTTTAACGAATTAGCTTACCGCTGAGCGGAAAATCTTTAAAAATGATTTCCACACTGGCGTTCTCTGTCCGTGCTTTACAGTCTACAAGCTCTGCAACAAGCACATGAATGTGATGATGAAGATGAATGATGAAATTGAGCGTGATGTGACATAAAACTACTTTGCCCATCTAACTTTTCATCCGTCAGGAGCATGCTGCATGGAGAGCATTTAGCTTTGTATACAGTATAAATATGATAACAAAGTGGGGCATGGACGTAATGAATTGTTCCCTCGGGAAAAATATTTATATTAGTAGTTGCAAAGTGACGGGTGATGGTAAGAAAACAATTATGACTGTAACATAAACAGGCTAGACACTAAACAGAAACGACTTGATCATTTTATTATCAGCAGTATAAGTTTGCAGCGTGATGTGTGCAAGTGGGAATACTTAACAGAACGGGAATAATGAAGAAGCCAAACAAATGCAGCATAATTATATGCATAGTAAAGTTGGAAAATATTTGAGATGTTGGGGAAAATTTTGGAGTTTCCATTTTCCACTTGCTGTAAATGGAATTGGCATTCTAATTTCTAACCTTAGCAAGATTTTTCCTGCGATCGTTA
>JAHZND010000455.1:0-24684 GCA_027744115.1 Acrocyrtus sp. NNG-2020
CTCTTCCAAAAAAAATCTATTTCACTCTCAGACCAATGCAATGAAAAAAATGGTTTGCACTCGTCGTTCCTATATCCAACTTGCCAATAATCTTGCTACCTTGCAGCATTATATGAGTTAGGTATGACAGTATATTCATTCTCTGCTTAGCGTGATGCACATTTCAAAGCAGAGATTACGAGAATGAGAAATGATTTTTTATTCAATGTTTTCCTCTATGAATTGTACGTATATTACACAGGCACCAGCACAAAATATTATCGTGTATATAAGCTCTGCTTACTGTTATGAGTGTTATGCTTTGTTTATTCCTTGAAACGAAGCATGCATTAATGCACCTACGGCTGCTCTTTATATTCAGTGTACCTTCTCAGAAGTAGGAGGCAGCAGTTAGTTACATTCACTGCAAACCTCTTATTAAGCCGACAATGGTGGAGATGGAAGATGCCTTCAGTGCTTGCTAGCCTGGGAGAGGTTAGAGCCTGACGAGATGGATCGTAACGATAATGTAAGTAATAACAATCATAATAGTAAGCATGATTGTTCATTATAAACGAGAATGGATACGCTTCAGGAGTTCTCCCTTTATATGCAGCCATTACTTAACCCGACCAATAGCAACAATGAGATTCCTTCACCTGCACCTACACACCCGCCACAAAAATTGCACTGCACTCTGCATCTGCACTCCACTAAAGGTTTTGAATTTATTAAATTAAGAGTACGTGAGACCTGCAAGGTGCACAATTTCCATGTGGTGTTAGCAATGCATTTATTAGTTGCATAATCGATAGCAGCACGGAATACAAAAATAGATAGAGGCTTTCACAGGAATCTGTTTATTTTTCATACTTTACTTCCCGTTTCTCGACAGTGATTATAGCTATTTCTAAGCTGATTTGTCACGGAATGAAAGTGGATATATGAAACAGATTGCAAATTTTCTTCCGATGCCATTTATCTCTGTCTTTCCGAGTTACGATATATCTCTCAGAAAGTCATAGAGCTCAGTTGCATTTTCATTTTCAAGTTCAGTTTGTCTGTACAAGCAATTACTAGACACGCTTGATTAAACCCGAAAAAGTGGCTCTGCTCGAGTGACTAGAACTAGATATCCTTCACATTGCTACTACTATCAGTCACTACTTTGTTTATCTGAATTTTACCTCCTACAAAAACATTTAGCCTGATAAAACAGAACCAGGAATGAGTCGAGTGTGCGAGTGAGCTATCATCAGTACTAAACTTATACGCATCTGTAAAATACTCGCTTGAAATGTAAAAATCGACCATGAAATGAAAGTCAGAAAACATTTTTTCATGCACCAGACCATGTCCCTGGACCATTTATCACAGCCGATCTTCCTCGAAATTTCACGCACAGTATTAGAAAACGAGAAAAAAAGTAAAAGTGAACTTTAAGGCAGTGATTCACTTCAATTATTATTCAAGGAGAGAGGAAGGAAACTCTTTTTTCCTCAATGCCGTGTTTGCACTGGTACGGTATTATCGTTATCGTTATAGCCATTCTCCCTGCCTTTTAGTAAAATGATCCTCTCTAGAGCAAACCGAACAGTCTGACACTTTTACAAACCTGACAGGACAGGCCTAAAAGGCTGGCTCGAGTTTGTTTGCTTTCGCCTGAGAGTTAAGTAGAGGGTTGGCAGTGGGACTGGATATCACTTCAAGAAAAAGTTTCCCCTTTCCCATGATACTACAATCCCATGATAATAGCATCCGCTCACCTGTCTTCTAAATCTACCGCAACCAAAAGTCATTGTTTAAAAATATATCCCTTCACCTAACATTACGCACACATTTTGCAATCGCATTTACCTGTCCGGGCATAATGGAATTCAGACTGCAGAAAAAATTGCCACTTTCTTTGCCATTAGTTTTTATTGGTCGTGTAAATATTTTATGAGCTAGCCTCCATTATATTCCTCAGATACCTGATACTTCTGTTTCTGCCAAGTTGTAAGGATTCGGGTTAACGCTGGGATACTACCAAAATAATAGGACTGAAACTATCACTTTGTACTGGACGATTTAGATTAGCGTCGCACTTATGCATGCAACTGTACCTTCCAAACCAACTCCTTAAAGTTACTCAAGTTTCCTTATGGAAAACACATACAAAATTCTACTTGCTCCAACTTACTACATTTACATCTATAACGAAAACAAAAACAGAACGGGCTCGTTCTAACACAAGTGGTTAGTGCATTGCAGACAAATGGCCCCACTGAAAATGCGAAGACACTTAAAGGGTAATCCTAAAGAAGCCATTTAGAACTTCAATTAGACTAGAGACCAAATGTCTCTGCTTGTGCGGAAGGAAGCAACGAGGAGTCAGAATGGAACAATATTACATTTATTTATACCCAGGCCACAACTTCACCTCAGCCTCCGCACGTCTGTGTCTCTCCCCCGTTCACGAATTCATCTTCATAAAAATAAATTATGCAACACTTTCTTTTCTAATATCAATCCTTGTCTGACAAAGCAAGGTTAGATAAAAGGAAAAGCCTGTATTTGGAGCATGCACGTAGGCATATACAGTAACTAACTTTTATGCAATAGAGCACTTACACAGCACAAGACTGCTTTTATTGAAGGATTATATGGACTATTTGGTGGTGCAAGACATAAATGATTTTTACGCAAGTACTATTGTAGAACTGTTTTCCTGATTCAATTCCTGTACACTGCTGTACGTAGTACTCTGTAATCCTTCCTAGTCAGAAAGAATAACGTAATCTTCTTTTAGCATATAGCACGTTTGAGATCCTCACTGAAGATGTTCTACAATACTACAGTTAATTCTATTTAGACTTACTCCATAAATTACTTAAAAGTTAGGGTGGATGAGGATTTTATCCTTCTACCTTGAAAGTTTTAAATCCTTTTTAAACCATCTTCCTCCCAGCTCACCACAGTTGCAATATTTCAATTTAGCTTTGAGGCTACAACAACAAACACACAAGAACATTTAAATGTAAGGGTATAATTTCAACATTTTCAAGTATTAAAAGTGTGCCAGCCAAAAGTAACCTTCTATTTCCACCCATTCGTTCCATTTACGCCCAAAAAGTTGGAAATGAGTACAGTACAGGAAAAAGGATACCGCTTTCGACGATGTTTACCTTCCTTCCATCAATTTTCAAATCACACAAGGCACATGTTATAATACACATCATCCTGATGGCGATGAGTGAGAGGGATGATAGTGAGGACGTGTGAGGAGGACACACTCACTCACCTGGGCGATGTGTAAAGATTCGAGAGTAGATGACATAAACATTACTGCGTTTATAGCTCACCTGCGGAAGTTTGACTATTTCGCAATGTCTTCCAACCACCCATTACCTAACAATGCATTACAATGATCATTATTTGGTCACTACTTTAATGGAGATGGTTTACTTTTATCTCGGTTGCATAACTCCGATCTAAAATGAAGCAGAGAATCCTCTAAAATGATGTTCTCGTCTGGGTTCGTCTGGGCTCTCGTCCATCATTTTTTCTCTTTCATTTCCTTTCATACGAAACCAATCCCTAAACTATATTCTGCTCACATTCTGAGCTCTAATCAACGTCAGCAAATTCGTTCTAATTTATTCCACGATAATGTTGAACTGTGTACACCTCATAAACCATAAGGTGACTGGTGACTATTAAAACACGCCTAAAAATTAAGTGCGAAAATATCATCAGAATTCATTTTATCATTCCAACTTCTCGCTTCACTCTCTCTACTCGCTATGAATACAAAGGACCAAAGTTTATTAAAGGTGAAACATCTCGCCCTCCATCATTTTCTAGTACCATAGTTGCTTCCATCAAAGCAGAAAATAGATTTGATTAAAGCCAAAAAGTCAAGCGCATTATTAAGCCATGCGGCACAGCTAAAAAAGGTAGCTGACGAGTGTCAGTGTATAGCCCGGTGCATGAAATTAAACCAACCGGAAATGCAACCTGATGTCAGTCATACAGAACATCATATTCATTCAGAAGGTGAAGCAAAACAGAGGCGCCTATTCATTTCCACTTTGTGTTTGTATTCATGTTCACCACAGCAAATATCAATTGCATCAATTTACACACTATGAAACGTGCGTGCCAGCAAATGGCAGTCTGATAGATTTGGAAATGGAATTATTACCTTCATATTTTATTAACACCTTCGTTTTATTATTAGAAAACAAGTCTGCACAATGTACACCCAGCCACCTGTAATATGTAGTATGTTAATAGATAAACGAACATGAAAATACTTTAAATACCACAATTACGCTCATTACTGAACTAAACAAACTTAATTGAAATAACGCAACATGCATACTTCATTTCATTACGCTCTTGCTGAAGAACAATCACCCACGCATTGCTGTGAACAAGCCAACAAACGTTTAATAAATCATGACAATAAAATGCTTTAAGCTTTGCAGAGTTCGTTGCTTGCTTTATTACCCCGTTCCGTTCTCTTAAGCTATAGCTAGCAACGCTGCTGCGGGTAGCTATTTTTATAACAACTAATTGAACAATTAACTCTTAATGAAAGAGATAATCAAAACTGCTTGTGCATCTAGAATCTAGGTATGTGCTATATGCTTTGCACAAGTGAAGCTGTTGATTGTTGATTTGATTATCATAGCACCAGAGATGATGTGATTTAGAGCTTCCTCTAAAAATAATAATAGCGCGACAATGCAATATCTAATCAGGATGAGGCACGCACTTCAGGTCTAAATTTTTATAATAGTCTAGTCAAGTAGCTCTCTGCATTTGTGCATTTTTAACGAAGCCAGACAGACGCTAATGTATTTTTCTATTTCTGCATAGTGCATTCATCTGTGAGTGCATTGGTTGAAATAACTTATTCTTGCGAACGAAGGGATTAAAGTAGGCACTGATAAAGAAAAATTACTTATCATCGCTACAAATATGCTACTTTAAATGCAACTTTTAGCCGTAACAGCAGCATATCGACAACCTGGCTTACTGACACGGGACAAAATGGGGAAACAAGCCATAGGTAGATAAACTTAATGATGATGATACGATGACGGGGAGTTTTACGAGGGAGCACAGTTTTACAAGTTTATCCTTCCTCTCCTCCTCCACAGCCATGATGGGATACAGACGAACGTTTTATCAAGTCTCAGGTCTGCCTGTAGGATTTAAGCTAATGCAATTGCTCCTCCCCCACAAATTGGCACGATGCTTCATTTCATTAAGAGAGTACAAGATGATTTGCTATACCTTCGTTGACGAATTAAAGGAATGCACAAAGTAGAGCATTAATCATACCATTCATCATACCTATTCGTTTTATTTATGCCTACCGCCACTAACATTTTTTTAACTTGCAAATGTTAACCACCTTTCTATAAAGGAAGGTAGTATTTGTCTGGTCTGGTTTTTAATTTTATGGTGAAATAATTTCTCAACACATTTCTCACTTCCTTTCTGTTCCATTTGCCTTTTTTATTTTTTATAGTCAGTTCTTTCGCAGACTGCGATGCAGACACTGAAGCAATGAACTATTCCGATGAGATGAAGACAGGACGAGTCTCATTTTTAACGTACCTACGCATGTTATTGCTTGCTTAATTTAGCGGTGTCACACACAAAGGAATACACAACCTAGAATAGAACCTATACGTTTAAAAATACGCCTGTATATTTCCAAATATTGTCTTCTCAGATCAGACACGAATGGTACGATAGGGTACGGTGAAAGCCTTCTACTTCTATTTAACCTTTAGCGTGTGCACGCCGACTTTAATGGAGATGTCAAACTCGGTTCATCATCAGTAACCTCATTTTTTAATGTCTTGTTACATTTCTGTTCAGTAGTCAACAAGAATGGCTCTTCAATAGTAAGAAAATGCAGATTTCTACGTTTTACATCTATATTCAAAGAGTGTAACTGCGGTGCTAGAAGTTCTTAAGAGCACTATACCAGACGGAAGATGCGTGATGCGTGCGCTCCTCCTCCATATACCAGAACCAGAAGAGGAACAAAGAAAAGTGCTCATTTCATTTGAAGGTACAACGAAATCAATGAAATGGGACGGGACGATTGACAATTAAAACTAATATGTAGTTATAGAATAGTAGGAAGGAAATAATGTAGAGCTAGAAAAAGAAGTAATCTGTACTGCAGCATTATTTCATTAATTACTAAGTCAAGGGTATTATTTTCCTAGACTAGTGATGCTGTAATTGTAGCCTTGAAATTCTTGGAAATTGGAAACTATTCGCATGTATCTACCTATGCGATGGATATTTAATTACCTATACTGAAATTACATCGGAATTATATGCTTTTTGAAAGTTTGAAACTGACACACATCAGCAATGAAAATACTGAAAGTAAACTATGATTCAAATTCAATTATCAATAACTCGGATTTAATTCCCAGATTGAAATGCAACTAACAGAAAGCAGAGAAATAGCGAAAATATTAGCTATGACAAAGACGAGAAAGGATAATCTAAAATAGACTTACGGAGTTTCCAGGCTCTCTTGACTGCATGCGACATGATTGGTCCAGTTGCAGGTGAGCAAGTTTTTGAATCCGTTAGAAGAATAACTTTAACTATCTTTTAACTTTATGTTTGACAGGCATGAAACCAAAATTAGGCTTCTACCTATATATTGTACCTTTTATGTTTATAACTTCACAATTAATAAAAAGAAAAGAGAAAGCACATTCACATTTTTTACTGTTGACAGTTCTAATCACTTGATGCGTAGATAAATGTAAATGTAATATGCAATGATTCACACTTGATTATCATGCGTAGTAAATCGACCGACCGTTAATCAGAATACCAAAATATACTTACGGAGTTTCCAGGCTCTCTTGACTGCATGCGACATGATTGGTCCAGTTGCAGGTGAGCAAGTTTTTGAATCCGTTAGAAAATAATAACTTTAACTAGGTATCTTTTAACTTTATGTTTGACAGGCATGAAACCAAAATTAGGCTTCTACCTATATACTGTACCTTTTATGTTTATAACTTCACAATTAATAAAAAGAAAAAAGAAAGCACATTCACATTTTTTACTGTTGACAGTTCTAATCACTTGATGCGTAGATAAATGTAATGCAATGATTCACACTTGATTATCATGCGTAGTAAATCGACCGACCGTTAATCAGAATTACACCGAAGTTCTGAAGTAGCCAAATTACTTCATAATAAAAATTAATAGCGATGACTGTGGAGACCTTGGTGATCCAATGATCCGCTACAATTCGTGCATCACATTTCTAGGAAAGTGTGGGAAAGTTTGTGGACGAGTCCCTAATCAGCTGAACGCCTGATTTATCTTTCGATGATTTGATATTCAAATTCAAAGTCTTTTGCCATCCTCACAGGAAATGGAAAATGTTGCATGTTTGAAAAAATACGTTCATTTTCCAGTAGCTGACGACGAGAAGGAGTAGTCAAATTGCCGTAGTACATTAACTTGGATGTGACGAAGTTAACTGAAAAACAAACCATATAATAATTAAGCATAAATAAATAAAGACGAGGAAATGTAAACATGTTTTTCATCTACTGCTGACTGACGTAGCCACTGGTACGTATGCATATATCTACATAAACTGACGACTGAAAATGAATTAGTAAAAAATTCTTTGTCCAACAGTCATAAAAACTCAACATGCATACAAAAGGAGATTCCAAGAACTGAACTGAATCATCATATAACTAAACTATACTGACCAGTTGATGCAAAGAATCCAAAAATAGTCGAGAAATCAAGATATAAGTTAATTATAGCATTCAGTCCCCTACACGGATTTTCTAACAACAGGACAACAGTAATATTGTCAATTATTTATAGTTAGTAGAGACTAGAGACAGCTTTGTTAGATAAAAATGATACTATAATGTCGAGACATGAGATGCAAACAAAATAGTATTGGCAAATTAATTATTTTCTTTCTTAATAATAAATTAGTATATAGATGCTTAGGTTTACCTTTATATCCAGCTTCGTTACATTTCAATTTCCAACGAATCTTTTGAATTCTTTTTTCTACAAAAAGCCAGAAGGGCTGCTGTTGTGTTGTAGAATGTAGATAATATTTAACAAACCAAATAATTCACATTGTCCATAAAAATTGCTCGCTTTGTCTTGTACCCAACTTTTCAATTTTATTCACTGGCCATTTACTGATTTTCCCATTTCGTCATGTGAAACAAAAGTAAAAGCGTTTCTCGTTACCAAAATCATTCCGTTCTAAACTTTCGGATTAAATTTCAGACAACGATTTTTCTTCTCCACATTTAACTGTGTAACTGTTCAATACATATAATTGTTCGCTTTCTTTTAGTCTCGTTGTGACTTGGCTAGTTTAGCTGAGATTTAATAATGATTTCAGTTTCCAGTCAGTGGTCAAAACAAAAACAATGCACTCTCAACACAACACTGTTGACTGTCAGTTTTCTTGTGGTGGATTCAATTCAGAAAGAAATATACGAGAAAGTGATTTCCCAAAAAATTCATGTACAATCCCACTACATGCTATCAAAGCTGAGTCGTTAGTCTTTTTCACCTGTCTTAAAATTTTTGCCTACAGGTAAAAATTGGAATCATGTTTTTTATTGGACTTGGAAGGTGAGTGTGTGCAATATGATGGGGCTGATGAGAGCAACACAATGGCACATTTCACTTCTTGGGGCTCACATTCTATACTGAAATACTGAACCGTTAAAGCAGAACCTTTACTGGGAGAGCTGTATCCCATCATGTTTTCTTCCCACAGTGTAATCTGTATACGTAACGTAGTGAAATGAGCTGTTCTGTTCTATTCTCATGATTACTGCAGTGCACAGCAGAGAGTGCTATGCTATATCAATATAATGATCGCACTCATCGCATGGCATAAAAAGCAACACATAAACTTATTACAGAGAAAAAGTACTGAAAAGATAGAATAAAAAGGGTTATGCTGGGCGAAATGTATGTGTGAGTAAAACTAAAACTATGTACTCTATTCCAAATTGTGCAAGTTTTTTGGTCATTATTACTTACATACAATATATTTAGTAGTTGCAATACTTGCAATTCTACCATTTCATTCCACTATACTATGCCATGCACTATTACTACTCATGTAGGTACATTGTTTTCTATGTAGTAGTATAATTTTAAGGGTTGCAAGGTATGCAAGCAAAGTCTTGCTATTTTAGCTGCTTGCCAGGTTTATAATGTAAGGGAAGTAAAGAAGAGAGTCTTGCAAATGATGCGGCGGCGATGAGTAACTAAACTAGTAATACTAATAAATTGTAAATAGTAAAACCTCACCGTTGCTTTATTGCACTGTATTGCTTGCAAATTCACTTCGATTTGCATTGGACCTCTCTGTGTAAAAAGAGTAGAGGCACAATAAAAGCAGACAAAATTGCTATCACTATGCAAAAAATGCATTGGCTTCACATTCACATGAGTAGGAGTCGAGAGAAATTACTCTATACAATATTTATGCAATTCATATGACGGTGGTGACCACATTAATTAATAAATTTTCATTTAATTAATGAGACTAACGCATTTAACCCTTTTATGTTTTTTTGGTAACTTTATGCGCGATTACTTACTTCCTTGCACCGGTTTGTATACTATACTATGCATAAAGCTCAGAATAAACATCAGACGCAGACGGTCGATTTACATGAAGCACGTTTTATTTTACGCTTTTTGTGTATAGTCAGGCATGAATAATTGAATAAATTTAACAACTTCAATTGTGGGTTTTATAATCATATTCCAGAGATAATAGAATAAAATTATCGCCATTGTCCATGCTACAGATAGATGTTTTTCGTTTTTGTCACTGGAAACTTCTTCGATGGATCAGTGAGAAACCTGACAGAAGAATTTGAATTTATGATGTTATAATAATACTTCCTTTTGGCTCATAATTATACTAGAATTAAGAGTACAATAAAGTTCCCAGTGATATGTATTATTTATATTTTTTGATCAATATGACCTACCCTGACTTCAACAAATCCAAGAGCGCTTTCTTTACAGAGATTCATGTGACCTAGTAGTAGGTTCATCTTGGAATAAATCCGTATTTCCTTGGAACTATTGTCCAAAACATTCCTAAAATTAAAATCATAAATTAATTCCACCCGTTCAACATGTTATAATCCTTAAATCAACGAACTACACTAACTATCCCATCCCCACCCAACAATGGACTACAATGGGTAATTCTGAGAATTTAGGTAGATCCAGGTTTATCTAGGCTCAATGACTGATTACTATGCTTATTGCTATTGCCCAAATCAAACACTGTCGGACTCACAGCATAAAAATCCACGAACGGTTCCTTTGAAAATCAGTATACATGCCTTGCAGCTGTATATGTTACGCATTCTTTTATGCTAAATGCAAAATACAAAACATGTTTATATGGATGAAACGTCAACTAGCGTTTTATTGCAATAAGCGTACACAACACATAATACATAACTACAAAACAGGCATGCCAATAACTTAAAACAGCTTATAATAACAACGACGTTCATTTCTGGCTTTGTAATAATATCGCTGATATCATATCAGTAAGGGTACTCCCGTTTCGCCCCGCCCCTTGCCTCACACCGGGCGCCGCCCCGTGCCTTAGCTTTGTTGTATTTACCACCACGATGTCCCCCATATGACGACTTGTGGGGAGGGCCAACAGGTTGTCTCGGTTGCAAAGGTCGTTTGAAATTTACTGTCTTTGATTCTGTCTTTGACTCTGTCTTTGACTCCATCTTCGACTCTGTCTTCGACTCATCTGTCTTCACATCCTCCTTCGGAATGTTAACTTGCTCCTCCTCCTCTATAACAATCCCACCCCCACCACTTTCTTTCGTCTTGTTGCTTGAATCACTAATACCAATGATTATGCAGTCTTCATCTTTTCCCTGGTTGGGAACGGTTTCCGAAACAGTGAGCTGATCGTTCTTAGAATTTAAGTTTTCAACTTGTATTTCATTAGTCCCTGTGCTATCCATCTGCTCCGTAAATGCTTCAGCAGGACTACTACTACTTCTACTGCTTTGGCTACTACTTGTCGACGAACTGCTTCCTATTAGTTTGGTCCCATTCATTGTGGGATATGTTGGAGAAACATTATGATTAAGTGGATATACAATCGGAGGTGGGAACATTGGCACTGAAACGACCCTAGGTATGTCTTCTGGACTAGGAAATGTTTCTCTAATCCAATTACGATATTCTATAACATCATCCGTTATCCGAATTATTCTTCCCAGGATACTGTAAACATTGATATTAATTAATATTACACTTTCATATTTAATGTCATTTTGTTTTAACTATAATAATTAGTAAGCTCTGGACAATAACCTACCTACAACATGATGGATGATTCAGTCGTGATAAGTTTGAACTGACGGCTTGACATAACACAATATAGGCATATTCGAAAGCTTGCTTCACTGCAAGAGCACCATAAGAACTTCTGCCAATGTCATTACCGGGTGTGAGAGGGTCTTCAATGCACAATAACGAAGGTCTGTGGCCATCTACCATGTCCTTTTGGACCTATCGTAGGTACAATGAAAATATACTCAATTAATAATAATATAAAAAATTGCTTTCAATATTAAAGGTCCAGGATTATTGGACAAATAGTTTAACGTATATACCTCATCTTTCGGTACATAAGAGCCACCATCTTTTACTCGTATTCCTGTTTTTAAGTAATTGAAATGTCTTCCGTACAATTCGAAAAACTCTATAAGTAACACTCCGAGATTGGCCCGATGATTACCAGCATTTACACGAGGATGCAACTGTAAAATTATATCAAGATATCTCAATAAAGCTCTTTACTCCTTATACTGGAATATGTATTACAGCTACAGTCATTACACTTCTGTGCATTTGCAACATCAATTTCATTGATTATTTGTGGTTCAGGCCATGATTACAATTAATTTCAAACGTTCCATGAACTAAGAAAAAAATGAAAAGAGAAACAATAAGAATCCGAGGGCGATACTGCAAGTAGCCTATAGATGAGTCATCATGTGATACTGGTACAGTAAAATATTATGCTTACCGAGGCTCTGTCTAAAACTTTAATTGAGCCAGGATCTGAAATCCCCTTTTCAACAAGTTCCATCTCTAACGTCCGTAGAGGCAACGTGTCCCATTTTCCAATTACTACAAGATCGATATCACTGTAAAATACAAATATACATATGAGTTTTAGATAAATAATCTCGCACTTCCATAACACTAAGACGAGGATGAGGCAACTTTCCATTGGAAGGTTATGAAAATCGGCGATTGTAAATTTTCTTATGCAACCGAAACTGGAATTTTAGTTCATATTACCTAGTTGGCAAGTACAGACCAGTCCTAAAGGATCCAAAAATCTCTACGACTGCATCTTTCCAAAGACCCTTTATCACGTCCTTGATTCTGTGTACCACCCGAAGTCGGAGGTGATGTTCCTCTGGTGTTGGAGACATATAATCGTAGAAGTGCTCGATTTCGTTGTGCAACCTGCGTTTTAATCCATGAACGTTACTATTACTCATAAGATAACTTTTAAAATGTACTAAAACTAAAACAGATGTCTAATAAATTTTTTTAACATACCCTATAACTCCCGAGCCATATGGGAAACTCAAATTTAACCAAGGGCAGCCCCCTTGATGTGTCAATCGCAGCTTATCATTAATTCCAAGGCCATAAACACGAGCTTTATTCTCTCCCCTCACAGGAGGAGGAATCGGCTGACCCATTAAAATATGACTTCCGTTCGTATGGTGTCCGTTTTGTAATTTATTATTTCCCTGATTGTTGTTCTGTGGAATGTTGACACCTTCGTCTGACTTGTCAGGACTTCCGTTCATCATAACCATCTGAGAGAGCCCAACTTGAGCTTCCCATATACGCAACCACATCCGCTGTGCAGGACCGCAAGTTTCAGGAGGAAACCAACCTATCTTAGGATCCATTCATATCTTTTTACCCGCCAAGGTAAAATGTATTTTATGTGGTGTCCTGGTGTCTGACACCCTCAAATTTTTGAAATAGTAGAGCTCAAAGACTAGCAGGCACACCACCGCAGCTTACGTTGTTGCAGTTCTTGATTAACTGGTCTTCTCAGCTGTCGGCGTCTCTAGGCACAATATTCAATAGTCGGGCGAGTGCTAGTAACCTTTAAAAATTAAGAATATGATAAGGTTATTAATTTTTATTCCCACGATAATACCACCCTTGCTTTCTTTGTATGTTTTGCTATGATTTTTTTGCTACACAATAATTAGTAACAGTAATACATTTCCACGTGTATTTACCTCTATTTCTTCTCCTCCGCCCAGGTGATAGCGTGATAAAAATTCAACAAAAGTAATTTCTTTCCCAGTCTTGTTTCAAACGTGACAATAAACTTGCTTGGCACACTAACAACTTAATAAAATTATCCTCAATACAAAACACAATATGTGAACAGGTGATGCGCACGATTAGCGGTAATCTTAATGAAACAAAAAACCCCGATAAATTAACACTTTCTCAACTGAGCAATGTTCTCTGAATCGGTGGCAGTGATTTTTTGTAAATGAGTGAAAATGGAATATTGTTAAAAAATTGGGAAAATCTTGCGTTAAATGATCTTCCCGTTTAACAGTTGATACAGCTTTTTTACGAAATGATTAACAAAAATAGTTTGATATATTTCTCTTTTCCTGTTGGTATGTGAATGTGTGAACGGAAAAATGTATCAGAAACTATTTAGCACTATCACTAGCACAAAAAAAATTCTCCTCCTTTCCCTTCAAATCTCCCTTTTAAGAAATTCCTTTGAAAAGGCTGGATATATATTTATTTTTATAAAATAAAAGTGCAACATCTACGAAACACACTCTCAAAGATTCAACAACATTAGCAGATCCTCCAAATTCATACAATCACCCAAATTGCTTTTTTATCCTTGCAAAAAAAAAATTTTTTTCAGGCTCACTTCTTAAAGGAACTTTGCAATCGTAGAATAGCCAGCAACCAACCAAAAACCACCATCAAACCATTCAACATACAACACACAAGACGATAGTGAACGTGAAACTGGAGTGGGCATTAAGTAAAAAAAAATCTTTCGTTTACTAGAATGCACAGTAACATTTACCAACTACAAGTTGGCAGTAGTGGCACTATATACTGGCACTATTTTAAGTAGTATTTTCTCACTTGCAAGTTTTTTTTTGCAACCTGCATTTAAAATAAAAAGTAGTACAGCGTGAAAAAAGTACTTTTAGTCCTGCTCGTTTTGTTAAAGCAGTTAATGCCCACACGCTCATAAGTTTCATTCAGTCTTCAGTCTTCTACTCCACAAAATTAAAATGAGACTCTTCTCCAAAAAAAAATCTCCACTTCGTCTATGTCGTCTTTTTACTACTGTCTCTACACACAGCAGCAAATATGAAGTTGGTGTGGCGGTGGCGATATATTGGCGATTATAGCAGCAACGATATTATGCGATACATTCACAATTTTCTCTACTTTGGCTCTGTGTGTTATCGTTATCCTTTGCTCTTCTCGTAGTAACGTCGTAGTAAAAAAAACATTGTATTCCTCTTGTTCCTGTTTTTTAATCTGTTGTGCTGTGCACTGTGTACAATTCTCCTCTCCCTATGTACCTGTGTAAAAAAAATTATTGATCTATTCTGGATTCACATTCACATCATACATATCACATCTCCGATGAATCGGATTGTGTGGAATAATAGTGGAATGAGCCTCTCTCTTCTTGCTCTCGCTTTTTTTTTAGGTATTTGAGCAGCAGCGTGATGTGATGTGAGCATTCCAGAATAAACCGTGGCAATTGGCAAAATGTATGAAAGTATGAGCAGCGATAAATGTATGTATGGACTACGGAGTTGGAGTTATGTCATACATCCTTATCATGTGGAGTGAAGTGGATATCCTTTGAAAATGCATACTTGTTTACTTTGCGATCCCTCTTAAAAGTAGGAGACTCCTAGTGCTAGTAATAGGAGTAGAATAGGAGCAGTCAGTAAAAAAAAATAGTATCGTGTTATCGCGTTGTAGTATAGTCTAGTAGTAAAGTGAACAAGTAGTCAAGCCCAACTAAACTGCCCTGGATGGACGGTGGTGGTGGTTTCATTTCTTCTTAGTCAGTAAAAAAATAGTATCGTGTTATCGCGTTGTAGTATAGTCTAGTAGTAAAGTGAACAAGTAGTCAAGCCCAACTAAACTGCCCTGGATGGACGGTGGTGGTGGTTTCATTTCTTCTTGATTTCTTTAGTCTTTGTGCTATTGTGATATAAATTGGTCTAACCGTTTTTGAACACACCGCCACTCCTCTTGTTCATTTCTAGAAAAGATTTTTGCTAAGTATACTTTTTGTAGTACAAAGTTGTACTCTGCTATTTACTTTACTACGGCTATATGAATGAATGAATATGATCGCGATGCGTATTATATGTATGAGAGTTGGAATTGGAGTAGTGGGGAAAATGAGAACCCAGAGCAAAACCTAATAAGGCAAGTTAGGCCCTATTGAATTGAATGCATTTTATGAATATGAGCTCAAAACTTGCTACTGGCATAGATGTATCATGTATCCAGTCTTCAGTCTGGGGGAAAGGATAATAGGAAAGGCCATACTAAAGGAGAACATATAAAAGATGTACCCGTATTGTGGTGGGGCAAAACGGGCTAGGCATGCATTGTAGTAGGGTAGCTTTTCCTGCTGACTACTTTTCCTCTTCGTTCTGGTTTGTCTGACTGTCCAAATCTCTGTAAGCCAGACTGATGCAATTATGGCCTCACGCACTATGCAATAAATAATGGCTGCCGACTGAATTGCATTTTTGCACTCATGACCCGTATTACCTATTCAATTTAAATTGTCAGTACATAAATGGAAGCCTTTTTTCTATATTTACCAAGAAAATTTTGAATTCTCTTTTTGCCCTAGAAAACATACAATACAGATATTTATTGAAAACTATATCTACTAATGTAACCAACAAAGAGCGAGTAGGGATATTTTGCGTGCATAGGAAAAGGAAAACACCGAAGAAGGATAGCGAAATTTGCTTGTTCAATTATAAAGTTCAGACATTCTGGGCATCCAATGATTCAATATTAAATAAATGCTAAATAATTACCACACTATACAACCATTTGCCAAAGTAAAGATTTTTGAAACTAGCCATGTACAATATTCATATGAGTTTGTCCGTGGCAAGCTGTAAGTTTGCAAACTGCTGGGATTGAAATTTCTACGAAGGATTTCTAGCCTAGCCTACTTGGTTTCAACACATGCATAATTTGATGTTACGACATTGAGGCTAATAAGGCAGAGGGATTAGTTGGGTGACGGACGGCTATAAGTTATAATCTGTTACAAGTGTATTCATCTGTCATAGACGAAATCGCGTAAATTGTAAGCATTGATGTTGTATAGGTCATATGCATGCACAGATGCATAATATACTAATATACATAACTATTATTAGTCTATTACTATTTGATATAAATATAAAAAATAGATGTGTTAGGTAATCACGAGTCACGTCACGACATATCAATAGAAACGTGAAGTAGAATTTATATCATGGAAGTGGTGTAGTTTCGAGTTTGAGTTGAGAGTAGCGAGAACGGATGCATGGAGATGGATTGGCTGTGATGATAGTGCAGTAGTCAATATAATATATGCCGGCCTAAACATTGAACATGTGGATGGCAGCTGCCTAAAGATACGAAAAGTGGTGGAAGATGTAAACAAAGTGTGCTTTCACTTTCACTACTGCAGTTTACCATGTCTAGACGAAATCGCGTAAATTGTAAGCATTGATGTTGTATAGGTCATATGCATGCACAGATGCATAATATACTAATATACATAACTATTAGTCTATTACTATTTGATATAAATATAAAAAATAGATGTGTTAGGTAATCGTAATCACGAGTCACGTCACGACATATCAATAGAAACGTGAAGTAGAATTTATATCATGGAAGCGGTGTAGTCGTGTAGTTTCAGTTTGAGTTGAGAGTAGCGAGAACGGATGCATGGAGATGGATTGGATGGTGATGTGATAGTGCAGTAGTCAATATAATATGCCGGCCTAAACATTGAACATGTGGATGGCAGCTGCCTAAAGATACGAAAAGTGGTGGAAGATGTAAACAAAGTGTGCTTTCACTTTCACTACTGCAGTTTACCTGTTCACTGGAAAAGTTAATTTTTCGGCTTCATGACGTTCATGTAGCTAGTACCTGTAGTGTAAAGTGTAATAAATTTTATAGTTAGATAATGTAATCATAGTAAATAACTTAAATCAGAAGATATACAAAGTCATTAGTCGTCTATCGTGTAGTCATCTAAATCTACGTAAGAATTGCATAAAGTAATCCTTTATTTTAACTGTAACATTTATTTGTGAAGTTTGAAGAAGTGAACAATGGCATCGTAGCAAAACATTATACTTAAAATCAGTGGCACAGATCAATCGGTCTCTCTCCATTCGTCAAAGTTTACTCCGGCTGAATTTCGAGAAACGACTTTACTCCAGTAGTTCCCCGCCAGTTACGTCCAGTGCTCAGAGAGATACTGACGTAAATTACAAGCTAACGCCTACTGGAACACTTTTTCACAGTCAAAATTATCTTAAGGATGATTGGTCCAACATCAACCAAAAAATTCTCTCGTATACAGATAGAAAGTTACATACTGAAAAATATCATCCATTATGTCACATCAAGCGAAGAATAGTGGACTTTATGTACAAGGAGTTTCCCAGCCGTACACGAAGTCCTTTATTTTCCGTCTTTGAGGATCTCAATCCAGCAGTTACCATCGAAGAAAATTACGATTCCCTTCTAATCCCAAAGGATCATCCAAGTAGGAACAAAGCGGATTGTTATTACTTTAACAAAGAGTATCTTCTCCGAGCTCATACCAGCGCCCATCAAGTTTCCCTGATAAAGTCGGGGTTAAATCATTTCTTAGTTGTTGGTGATGTCTATCGTAGAGATGAAATTGATAAAAGTCATTTCCCAGTATTTCATCAACTAGAGGCAGTCCATCTTTGTGGGCATCATGATGTTTTTAAGAACGAAAAGTTGGCTGGAGAGCTTCAGCTGTTTGAGTCGGGGAAGCAAGAGAGAACGCCCGGAAAACAGGAATTTCACACAGTAGATGCCGTTATGATGATGACTAACAGCCTCCAGACTACTTTGCTCAAGCTCGTTCACCATGTCTTTGGAAAAGGTACGTGAAGTGCTATGCTGTGCTTGTGCAGCAATAGGGTTATTTCCTCCATTCACCATTATTGCCTTGCATGGAATTCTCGCGCCCCCAACCGAGTTTAGTAATATCTACATCTATAAATACATATGTATCTAATATTGCCTACAAGTGAGTATGAAATACTTTTTGCACTTTCACCGTTTTCTTGAAGTGAAAACTTGCTGAGATACCATATCACTATCACATATCCTTTTTATCAGAACATGAGTTTTTTCTGAGGAATATAATGTGCCCTACATTTACCCACAAAAATCAGGAATGTCACCTTCCGAGCTTCCGCTTATACTCAAATCCAAGCAGCGTAATATGCGCTTGAGACCATGCATTCACCTTTTTAAGTTAAAATAGTCATAGCTAGTAAGCGTAATCAGTGGCTCAATTCAAGTAGCTTTTTGAAACTGATAAAAGTTCCATCTTTTCAATCTGGCACCCCTCATATATTTCCTGAGCAATGGGCGAGACTGGAGAAAGGAAAACTTTCCCTCGATAGTGGATGTGTGATTGAGGTTCTCTAGAAAATAGCTGAAAGCCCTTTTTCACTACTGCAAACTTTCCTTTGAAAGATGGGAACGGGTGAGCTTTTAGCTATTCCCATTTAGGTTAGTTTTTCCTCTCTCCGTATCGTTCGTATGATCGTATCCCATCCAGCATGGAAGTGTTTCCTTCCCAGTTTTCTGAAATAAATAGGAAGAAAAAGGAGAAAATTCCCTTTCCCAGCATATTGTGGATTGTGGAAGATCTAAACCCCACGGAACTACGTATTTCGGCAGCTTTGATTGATTGATTGATGTTATTAAGCGCAAGGATAGGCCACCTAATGGATTGAATCGGAATAAATGTACAAGTTTGCTCTAGCAAGTAGTAAGTAAATGGATACATATGTGCAGCGATAGGGATATTAGGCATGTAGCTAGTACCCAAAATCCCTCTTTTTCCAACTCATACCGCTTCTAAAGAGTAGTTTCCATTCATGAAGAAGAAAAAATTCATTTTCGCTTTTTTCTACATTTCTCATTTCCTTACGATTTCTCTGTAACCTCTTAGATGTGGAAACGCGATGGGTGGAGACATATTTCCCATTTACACATCCATCATGGGAATTGGAGGTGAACTACAACGGGGAATGGCTGGAAGTTCTGGGCTGTGGTATTATGGAACAAAGGCTCCTTCAAAACGGTATAAAAATGGCTTTCTCTTTCGACTTTCTTTTTCTTGGAATCTATACATTCCATTATATTTATCTGGGTAGATCTCAACTTTTGATATTTGGTAGGGAAGAACGCACTCGCGAAAAAATTACTTTCGCGCTGATTGTGTTAAAACGTTTTTCGTATCTCATCACACTGACATTGACAAGTCCGTCTTTACGATGAACATCTATTTGTAATTTTTTAGCTGGAGCTGGAGAAAAAATTGGATGGGCTTTTGGACTAGGGCTAGAACGACTTGCGATGAAATTGTACCAGATTCCGGACATCAGATTGTTTTGGAGTGTTGACAGAGGAGTCACTCATCAATTTGAAGTGGATGACCCATACACTCCGATCATTTACAAAGTAAGTACTGATCATTCTTCTTTCCAGAGTAAAAGAGTAATTGAACCGTCTTGTCTTATTAGGAGACATTCTGTACTTTTTACGGCCGGTAATTTGATTCTGACTGTGACATTTGTTATATGGAAGCTTGATCTTTAATCAGGATAAGCACCGTAGCTTAGCCAATAAAATCTAAAAGATAGAAGAAATTACCACTTAATGACTTTAATACTGACTGAAAGTGGAATTGGAGTAAAATCTCTGAAATGTCTTACCATTACTTGTTAAATAACTTCTGCATTACAATATGGCCTGGCCTGGCATAAAGGAAGAATGTAACATTTTGTGTGGCTGTATTTTTTACATCAAAATCGTTTTTCAACTTAAGGGACTGAATTGTGCAAATTGGAGTCTACTTAAATTTCCGTTAAATGTGTGCTTCCATTCTTTGACCATCCGAATAGTCCTTTCCTTTTTACCGAGGAAGTTTTTAGCTTGATTGAAGGATTTTAAATAGGTCAAGCTGTAAAGGGAATTGAAAGTATCGTTAATTTTTTTTCTTCCTCTCCAACTTATTGAAGACATGGAATCGTTTTCTTGTCTGTAATTTTTGTAACTTTTACTTCCTTTTTAAACAGCCGGTGAGTCAATATCCTCCTTGCACAAACGACATTAGTTTCTGGCTTCCTCCGGGCAGTGACAAGGTTTTCTCCAGTTTAGACTTTTACGACTTGGTACGATCCATCGGAGGAGAGATGGTGGAGCAGGTGAGTCCCTTCGTATTTCGTAACAATTTACATAAAATTTTCATTATACGTTGGAGAGATTGTTGTCAGATGGATTTTTATTAGCGCTCACTCACTCCCTCTTTCCGTGTTCCTTCAGATGCAGACTCAAATCCTAAACTTTTCCCTTACTTTTACGTCTTTTCTTAATGTAAACTAGTAAAAGTCTGTCTGTATTTATTGTACATGTACAACGGAAAGAAGAAAGTAAAGTAGCACAGTTTTAAGTGATATTTATGGTTTTATTTTAGGTCTCATTGGTTGATGAATTCTATCATAAAAAGAAACAGCGTTGGAGCCACTGCTACAGAATTGTGTACCGTCACATGAGCAAAACCCTGACGCAAGAGGAAGCCAACAAAATCCATTCATTGATTGAACAAGCTGCTACTAAAGACTTAGCAGTTGATATCCGATAAATAGCAAAGAAAAAGTTAATAAATAAAACGCAGAAGAAAAAAAATACAACCGTTTCATTAATCTTTTTCCTGTGTCAATTAATTACTACTGTATTTCTACTTTTACACACGGGACGTAAGAGCTGTTTCCGTAATTCGATCTTATGCTGAAAGTAGTAGGTACTTTATCAGAGAAAGCTTTTGGTACGTCGGTTTCCCTTTCTCCAGGGTATGCCTATATAGCCAGGCTTTTACGTAAACCAAATCTAATTAAACTACTCGTAAAGCAAGTAATCCGAAACATTTTTTCAGCAAGGAAGAAAGGTTTTCATGCTTCAAAAAGCAAGCATCTTCTATTTTTACAAGTTCACTTTGGAACTGCGGTTTAAAAAGTCATTTTTATAGAATCTCAAAAAAATTAGTTCAGGATGTGGTAGTACATGCAATGGTGGATGAGCATGACGTAATTTAAGACGCTACACCGTTAGCCAAATTGAAAATCGATTTTCATATTCAAAAGGGTAAACTAAATGTGTGGACGTGCAAGGGCAAAAGAGGGCTTGGTTCATAGTGTCATTTTCATTTTCTAGGGGTGATTTCTCTAATAATTTTTAGCATTTTGCAATAAAATTTAACCTTGTTTTTGCTACAGGTGACGGTCTAGACACGTAATTACTTGCTCATATTTTTTCATAAAAAGTAAATGATAAGGTTAAGCTTTGGTTGACAGCTGCCAGAGTCATAAACAAGTTAATATACTTTTTTCCATCTTGGGATCTTTACAACTGTGGCCCGCATTGAAAACCTTTTTATCTGACCTCGATATATCGTGCACCCCTTTTTATCCTATACACATCAAAATGGCAAGCTAAACAGTGGTGCCTAGTCCAGTTGCGAATTTTATGCTCTTAAATAAATGGACTTGTTCGAAAGTGACGCATGTACGACGAAACTACTTTCACTTGGCTTTTCCGGTGTAGCTAGAATGTAGGACACGACGATGCTATCCAAGTGTAACCGGATATTTCTTTTTACGAAAATATACGGGTTTATTTACGCATCTCTTTCCTGCCATCTTTCAAACCTGATTTTTATCCTATGATGGAAACATACTCGACCTCTAAACTAGTAAATTGATTCATGTTGGANGCCATCTTTCAAACCTGATTTTTATCCTATGATGGAAACATACTCGACCTCTAAACTAGTAAATTGATTCATGTTGGATTAATGCAAGCAGCACGTAAAAGATACTACTACTCTGTGATAGAATAGTCAAACGATATACTAGACCAGACAGACTAAAATTATTTGCCGAAAATGCTTCCAAATGTAGGGGCGCAAATAGTCAGGGGAGAAGCTAAACCACGAATCTGTATGCAAAGGAAACTTCTCACTGGATTCTGTAGTGAGTAGGAGAAAGTACGAGTGTGCGAGAGATTCCTTTTTTGTGGAAGGACGTGAATATGTAAAGGGCTGGAGAAAGCCAGTGTGCTATTGGGCTCCATCAGGAGCAGTCTCGGAAACATTTTACCTCTCTCGCTCTCATTTTTACACTAAAGTCAGTGGCTGAGTGTGCAATGAAGATTAGTAGGGGGAAAGTGTGCGCTTCCCACGTTTCAAACAACTCTTTGAAAAATATCCGTAAAAGAAAGTTTACTGGAAAAAGGTTAATCCAAGTTTGTGCATTTTGTTAGGAAGAGGCGGACGTTTTTTTCATGGGGCTATTTTTGTGAGACTTGAACCGATAAAAAGTTATCTTCGGCTAGAACTAAATAAAGCTTATGAGTACTGGAGCAGTGTCTAGGTGAAGCCATTCGTCTTCACTTTAGCACGTGGTCGTTATTACGTCTTTAAAAGTGTACTAGCTGTGCTGTGCGTACAGGTTCCACAAAGTCTTCACATTTTCCAGTATTATACAATCGGGGCAGAGAAAGAAAAAAAGTTCCTTTTTTAGTCATCACATGGATCTGGTGCTGGCAGGTGGTTAAATAATGTGTCTCTTTAATGGTGTACGCTCCACCGGATAATGTCGTTAGTTACTTTGGCGTGTGTGGATATTGCCATTTTGCTATTGTAGAAAATGTCAAGATTTAGTTTTTTGTAAAGGGCTCCACACGGCGAAAGTCCACGTTCATTCCACACTTTTTACTCTGGAACGAGGACAACAATTTTTTTGTTCATTTTTTTGTCCAGAAAGTAGTGTCGTAGAAACCCATTTCTAAAAACAAAGTAGGGGCTGTCAGAACGTGTGGCAGCAGAAAAATATGAAAAATGATTGTTTCTGGTGGAGGAACAGTAGCATTGGAAGCAACTAGCTGGGAATTCAACAATATCCCGTTTGTTCAAACTAGTAGTTCTAGGAGTGATCCGAAAACTAGGTAATGTATGTGAGTGAGGCATGTTGCGGTCGTCGAAGGCCGCCATGGACAATGAGCTCAAACAGGTCTCCCAAAGGCCTGAGGGAAATGCTCCGAGTCAAAGCTCAACTACAGGCTCTACTAATCCTTCCACTGCAACTACTGCTTTTCTTTCATCAGTATCTCCAAAAACAGCCCCCGCGGCTGGTGCAGCTTCAGCAGCAGCAGCCACAACTGGAAACAAGATTTACGCTACCCTCAACAAAACTTCTAAAAAAATTTCCCATCATCACCACCAACAACACGACCCATCAGCATCACCATCCCAAGGAGGAAGAAAGCCAGAACCTCCAACTAGAGACTTATCTAGCTCCACTATCTCGGCCACACCGCTCACCCATGTGGCTATGGCACAGGGGCATTTTCCTCCCAAGGGACATGTTCACCTCACCTCTGCCGACTTACTTGTGCATCCTCAACCTCCTCATCATCACCATCATGACAGTGCTTTGGCTACGGTGGGAAGTGGCAGTGTTGTCAGTGGTACGAGTGCCCCTAGTTTGTATGGCTCTCATTGTCCTTCATCAGGGCTTGTGGAAGCTCCAGAAGAATGGGTGCTCCATACCTCATGCCAAGGTGAGTCAAATGAATTACTGCGGGAATGCTGTCTTCAGTCCGAGTCCCGCTCAGACGACAGCTATCCTGTCCATCACTCCCCGACTGGGGCAGCTATGGACAGCTTCCACCAACAGGGTCAACTCCTTCATCAAGGTAGACCGGCAAACTCTCTGGTTGAGAGCGCCGGGAATCCAAATGGTTCTTCCATGATTTATAATATAATGACTGATCCCCCAACGTTATCTTCCCCAATCAATCCTTCGCATATCGCTAAAGCTATTTGCCCACCACCCCCTTCGGACAGTGAATTAGGAAGTTTATCTCACATTCAACCATGGTCTACTTCAGAGTCTCACAACTCCCCATCACAGGTGAGCACAAATTAACCACCTACTTGAAATACTGCTACCTCAAAACACACTCATCTTCATCTTCGTTCCTCTTTCTAGCAAACTACCATTGCCCGTGCAACCCAACCTGTCCTTCCAACAACTCCAAAGCAGCAGCAAGTTTGGGGAAAGGATATAGACTTAGACTTAATTCTCCCTGCTGCAGCGATAGAATCGACGAAACTTTGGTCTTCTCAACAGCCACCGCATCAACTACCATTAGCCAGCTCATCATCGTTTGTTCAGGTGA